>JAQFXL010000312.1:0-23992 GCA_034693445.1 Edwardzetes edwardsi
TGACATTATTATCACAAAATTGAATAAAATTCAAATTATCGAAAGAAAGCACTTCAACGCAAATATCAACTATCAACAGTAGTCAACAAAAAGTTTTTCCTTTCATTTTTATTGAAATTCTTATGTATTATTCAATTATTAAACAGAACAAGATCTTATTTATTCCATAATACAATTTGATTTAATTTCGAGTCTATTTTATACGATTAACTAATAAAATATTAAATTTTGACTTTTTTTTCATAAAAGAAATCTTGAACAATTTCACGTAAACTAGAAAAATCTCGATCTATCAGCCTTGGTGGCCTTAAATTGCCTTGCATTTGTTTAGAACCCCTTCGACACATTTCCTTGAAACATTTGTCAGAAAAACGGATTTCTTTGTCTGTTTGATAGAATGTTTGTAAAATCAATGCCAGTATTTCAATGTTCTGTCCTCTGAGACATCAGTTTTAAAGATTTGCATTTGTGAAGGATAACTAAAGTTCGCTTATCAGTACCGTTAGAACCGGTAGAGCCCCACATATTCGCGATACAAATGCTTTCCTATTCATAAAAATCAATTAAATTTCAGTAAATTTTTATTATCTTTAAATAACATTATTTATAATTAAAATATTGTAAACATTTTTTAATATCTTTCAACTGATTGATAAATGAAAGGAAAACTGAGCGAGGGATCAAAGGTGAGCTAAAGGTTGGCGTTCAACGAATGGGGCGAAACATATAAAAGCAATACTAAACTGAATACAAACTTAATTGAATTATCAGTTGATTTGAAGTATATGTTTAGAAAACTACTCATACTTTTGATTTATGAGAAAAACTCCAAAATGGTTCGGATTTTATTTTAAAATTTTTTTCCTTCGTTTTATGACAACTTTTAATGGGAATTCATGGGAACGACGTGCAAATTATTTACCTTTTTGTTTAATGTATTAGTTTTAGTCATTTTCATAATAATTATTTATTTTCATATCTATTATACAAGAAATTCAAACCAGAATTTGAACTCAAAATGTAAAACTATTTACGACTGTTTGGGCAAAAATCAGATGTGTTTTAATAATGAGTGCAAATGTGGTCCAAACTATCGCTGGAACTCAACCAACAAAGTATGCGAACATTTTATGTGCGATTCGGACATTGAATGCCATCAGACGGACAAAAGTTCGGACAAAAGCCAAATATGTAAAGCAGAAAATTATTCCGCAAACAAGTCGTGTGTTTGTAATTATGGTTATGTTTTGAGTCAAAAACTCAACTATTGTAAGAAAATTCTGACGGATAAGGAGGAAGAGATGGTAAAATTGAGGAATCAAATTCTACTGAGACATCCGACCAAACTGTCGTGTCTTTCCACTTCTGACTGTAATCCCAATGAGTTTTGTTTTAATAATTCGTGTGAATGTCAGCCGACCCATGTCTTCGATAAACGTCTTAAGCGTTGTGTATATAATGACTGCAATTCCGATAAGGATTGCAATGCTTTTGATGATAAAAGGGTTTGTCTCCGCAATAGTTGTGAGAACTGCCAGGAATTCTATTATGTCGATCCAAACTCAAGGTTTTGTAACATAACTATAGACATGTTTTGCCGAAACAGTACGGATTGCAATCAATTCGGAGATAAGCATCAGATTTGTGTCGACCAGAAGTGTATTTGTCGACCGAATTACAAAATGAACACAACTTCAGCGCAATGTATGCCCTTTAGCTGCAGCACAGATACTGACTGTCAGATCCACGACTCTTTCCGAGTCTGCAAAAATCGTTTCTGCAAGTGTACCACCAATTATAGGGCCGACATCTACAACGAAAAGTGCGAATTTGATTCATTCAACTTATGGTTTCTATGGATTCTATGGTGGCTTCTGATTATGCCTTTCCTTCTCATAGCAATCGTATGCTTCAAGAAGTGCTCCAAACAAAGCCTAAACTCTTCGGCCGTTGGTCTCAACAGTAGGACTCCAATCGTTTACTACAAAAAGAATTATAAAACTTATTCTAAACTTTAGTCAAATTATTAGAACTTTTTTAGAATTTTTTATTTGAAATTCATTTTTATGTCATTTTTAATGATTTTCTGTTGACTTGAAATAAATGTTGATTTTTATTATTTGAAATTCTATCAGAAAACAATCTTGGCAAATTATAAGTATTTTATGAGAATGTAGATATGAGTTTAAATAAGCCACACTAAAAACATTCCTTATATGTTCATCAAGTTCATTTAATTCGCAAAAAAGCTTAATCTGAAGATTTATCAAATGGTTGTCTTAACTCAATGGTCGGTCTTTCAGTTGTGCTCTCATAAATTGATATCTCATTTTCCATATCAATTGGGTATTCATTAGAAACAAGTTCTGCGCTTTCATTGTTTTGCAGCAGCACCTGGTGATGGTCCTGTCCTACGCTGATATCTAAAGTCTCATCGATCTGATATCCGAATCTGATCAGTGAACTTTTGACTCGTTTTGAGAAAAGCCATAAAACCAATGAAAAGATTCCGTTGTAAGCAATTGTTAGTGAAATGAATTTAAACAGATTATATCGACTGAGGAGTGCTTTGACGTCAACTCTTATCCTTAATCTAAATGTTCGCCAATGAGTTCGAGTTATTCCGTTATCGTAGAGAAAGATTTGTCTGTAAGTGGTATATCCTGTGGCCGGAAGTCTCTTCTCGTTATCGATTCTGAGAAACGAATACTTTATTTGACAGTCTTTTGTTGAATCAAATTCACGAAAAGGGGGTAAAAAGCAATTCCATTCAATCTTCATATTAATAGTGGCCCCGTATCGAGCCATCAATGCATAACTTTGATTATTATTCTCAGAATATTTAAGAATATCTTTCAATATAAAGATGGGACAGTTTGGGTCACTTTTGGGATTATATCGACACTTCAGATAATATGCGATATCGGGATTCGGCTGATTGTCAAACACAATGTTGTGCTCATCAAATCTTATTGTATTTTTCAACCAAAGAGTACTTTCCTGTGTGTCCTTTAAAACCGGAGCAAATCCTTTCAATGGTAGCCAAATTCTGTCAACAGGACACCACCCTGCTCCAAAATAATCAAAGAATTAATAGTCAGGGATCAGTAAAAATTATTTAAACTCAACTAATAAAGTCTATGTACAAGCATTTGAAGCCTTAATGACATTTGAACCTGAATTAAATTGTCGAATTGGGTGGGTTTAAATAGGATTCAGCTCGAGTGGTCATCTCCTGTGCAATTATAGTCCACTATCTTTCCTCCCCCTTAATCCCCCTGAATTTTTTTTGAAAGATCACACTTTAATACTAAACAGTCTAATGATCCTAACATAAAATACTTAAATTGTCATTGTTGAAGGACACTTTGCACCAAAGTGCGTTTTCTGAAATTATAGTGAACTGAAATTTGATTTTTCAAAACATTTTGTACATAGATTTGCTTGATGATAGTTTTCTATGGATGTGCTACCATTTGTATAAAAGGGAAGACAAGTTTCAAATTGAATGATAATATGAATAACCAATAAATTATCGTCAAATTGAATCCAAATTTGATTTTTGTGGCCAACAATAGTCGTACGACAGACCTTCAAAGTGCATGTAATCGAAAGCGGGACAGACTTTATATATATAGACATATTTTAAGGATTATTTCAAAATAAAATGAGTTTCGAAGTTATTTAATAATTCTCTAATAAAGAGTTAATTAACTCACAATTAGTTGTATTATTTGAAAATAAGAGCCTACCTCTCACTTGACAGTCGTGTCCATACATCCATTCGCCTTTATCATTATAATATTTAAAGTCCCCTGGTACACACTCTCCCGTTTCAACTCCATGCATCATTTTCCGTCCTCTCTTACAATAATTTTCTTTGGGATTACAAATAGTGCCGGTAATAAGAGGTGACTCCGGACAAGTCGACTGCGTTTGGTTTGCAGTTATAACCAAATTCGTCATTATGTGAATCTCTTCGGGAAAAATATGTGATATATCTTCCGGGTCCCAAATTCTGTTATAATAAGGAATTTCTTCTGGTTTTACATAATTTGTATCAAAATCATTGTCAGTAAAGTTGGTTGAAATCGATTCCTTTACTTTCAACCCGAGTGTGCTTTTGATATATAAAACAATTTGAGACAATATTCTATCAGAAGATTATACCTTTGTTTGGAATCAGAGGTGGAAATGAGTCCCCCGTTAAGAAGTACCCAAACAATAATGAGAAGCCAAGTGATGACAATCAGGAAAATGTATAACAACTCTAATAATTTGTTGCCCGTAATAATCAAATTCCTGACTAAAGTATATCTAATTAAAGCCATTATTTGTTTAAAAATAACCCAAATTTAAGTTAAAATATAAATCTAAAACTAATGAATGTGAGAATAAAAGTCTTAAAATTTATTTATTTCGGTATCGGAATAATTTCACTCAAATTTTTGATCGACTCAATCAAAATCAGACGCAATAATTGAATAGAAAGTTATTTTCAAATCAAACAAATGTCTAAATTATTGCTAAACTAACCCTTTACTCAGTTATATCAGACGAGTAATTGCTTATTAGATAAGTTATGGTATGTTTTGAACGGGAATTTAGTGATACACTAGAGTGTCACTATAATGAACACCCTATATAATGAATTTTCTTTTATAATCAATAATTTCTAGATTCCAAATCCACTTCAATAGAAATTAATATTAAAAACAGTCGCTAATAATCAACATTTTTTTCCTCTATAATGAGTGCTATGTTTAGACCACTCTAAAAGAAAACTGTACTAAAACTACTCCATTATAATCAACAATAATTTTGACTCAAAATTCACTCAAATCTCCTAAAGAGTGAAAAATAACTGATTATTTACAATAAATAGCAGTATTTGATGTAAAATCTAAATATAATGTCATTTAAATAATAAACTTTTTATTTGAATGTGTTTTCAATACAATGTCCTCTATAATGAATATTCCTCTATAACGAACAAATTCTTCAAACCAATCGTGTTCATTATAGTGGCGCTCCAGTGTAACTCTCATTATATCAAAGATTTGAATATTCATTTTTATTAGTCAAAGTTAACACTTCAATTCTACATACTCAATTCTAACGTTATGTAATAGTAATAGATAAGAGTAAGATTATAATTGGCCATGCTCATTCTCTCTTTTAGCCATTGATTATCATTAGTCTGGTTGCTATTCAATTATTAAACTGCAATTCGAGATAACTGTTGATAAATATTGAATTACTAAAGTTTTAAAGCAAACAAACAAAGAGATAATTGATCTGAAATTCTTTATTATTGAAAAAGCTATAGAATGTCATGAATATCCTGGTCTAATCAATTCATAAAATATTGAACAGAGTTTCTGGAATTTGTTCTTGTCAACCTGTTGTCCAGAATTGTATAAATCTGGGATTGAGTTCATCAAAGAAAACAAACCAATTATGCATTTCATAGGAATAGTGGATAGGATTTTGGATGAGATTAAAAGAAAATCATTTAAAGACACAATTTTTTCAGTCTTTGAGAAATGAAATAATGTGTTAAACAAACAATTTTTTATGTTTTTAGTGTTTTCTCTAATTTTTATTCAATGATCGCTGAAAAGGTCATTTCGGGCAAAACATATTGGGATCCAACCGATCAAATTGTTGATTCATTTTGGTAATCAGTGAAGAATGACATGACTTGTCTCTGAATATGAAAACCATTCTCTCATCGATAAGGAACTGAATAAAAGTACTGGCGGTTAGGGACGCGCCGTAATCACGACCAATGAGACACATCCAAGACTGAGTATTGTACGGTTGGTCACAACGTTCAGTCAACTCAGTGGTAATATATTCAGATATTTCCAAGTCTTCCACACATTTTTTAAACGCATCGATTACAATGACTTTCGCCAAATCCATCCACTCCTCAGAGTTATGCTCTCCTTTGAGGGTCAGTCCATACGTTTCACTGCAATCCTTTTCTACTTGAGATGACCTCAGGAGAGACGAATCTTTACTTTTCTTCAATCTCTGAGTAGCCATTAGTGGTAATGAAGTCGTCTTTAATTCGATAAACACTCCCTTTTTAGGGGATATTTGTGAACAGCTTTCACACGACTTGGTCTTCGGCTTCGAGACAATTGGTTCGATTGAGATGTTGTCCTCATCAACAGCTTTGCTATTTTGCTCTTCATTGGAGTCTGAATTAGTGTTTCGCTTATCATTAGCCGAAATGAGGCCGCAATTGATTCGAGGACTCAACTCTTCGTTCGGTTCTTCAGACTTGAGTTGACAATCGCTTTCTTTTTGACTTTCCTTTTGCTTTTTGGTTACCTTCCGTTGAAAACAACTTCTAAACATTGACTCAATTGTTTTGGATCTTAAATTGTCTGAAGAAATGTCTGAATTTTTAAAAGAGATAAAAGACTATAATTTGAATTTGAATTTTATGCTAAACTGATCGCGAGCTTTGATTTTTGTAGCAGTTTTTCTGTCTGTTTATTGATATAATCTTTGATCTTGGCTTGAATTTTATTAAATTGTTTCCAATGATTACATGTTTACCAGAGAGTTTACCCATGGTAAATGGTAATATCCAAGAATATTTTCTAAAACTTTTTTAAAACTTTTCTCCAAACCGGCGATTCTTTCATTAATATTTGTAACACAGTTTGTGAGCGATTCAAATGTTTGGTCGCAAAACATGTGACTCTTATTTACCTTTGAATTCAATTTGATTCAAATGCCGGTAATTATAGATAATATGAATCCGATTTGATTTCTTGTGGCCAACAAACGAGTGAATAAATAATGAAATTTTTCGCAACCAATACGTCTCTTAAAGTTTATCGCAAATTATTGTTAGACTTCAGAAACTCGAAGGTTTGTCACAAACTTCTTGGTTATCATTTCCATGTTATTTATTTTTGCGGCCATTAATCAGATCCATGGCCTCATCGCTAATGAAGGAGTGGGCAGACGATATGCCGGTTCAGTGGTGCAAACCCATAAACCTCTTGAGCTTCTTCGCAATATCGGTATATCGGCGCACATCGACTCCGGAAAGACAACACTAACGGAACGAATACTGTATTATTCGGGTCGTATCGAAGAGATGCATGAGGTTAGGGGTAAGGATGCGGTCGGAGCTAAAATGGATTCTATGGAACTGGAAAGACAAAGAGGTATTACCATAAAATCTGCGGCAACTCATATCAATTGGAAGGGAACGGCTGTTAATATAATCGACACTCCCGGACACGTTGACTTCACTGTTGAAGTGGAGCGGGCCCTCAGAGTCTTGGACGGCGCGATTCTTGTCCTTTGCGCTGTCGGTGGAGTTCAGTCTCAGACAATGACAGTAATGCGTCAAATGAATAGATACGACGTTCCCCGCATTGCATTCATCAACAAATTGGACAGAATGTCAGCCAATCACCAGCGAGTCATTGATCAGATGCGACAGAAACTCGGATTCAATGCCGCGTTTATTAATATTCCCATCGGTTTGGAGTCCAAACATAAGGGAATCATTGATTTGGTAGAAAGGAAGGCCCTATACTTCGATGGCAATAATGGGTAAACATTTTGTGACAAATTCTATGTTGAAAATTGATTTCAATTTTTGGTAATATTTAGAGAAACGGTTAGAAAAGCAGAAGTTCCTAACGATATGGTCGCGGAAATGGAAGCCAAACGACAAGAACTGGTCGAATGTCTGTCCGATTCGGACGATATTTTAGGCGATATGTTTCTCGAAGAGAGAGTTCCAAATAATGAGGAAATAATGGTTTGATTTGAGTTTAAATCAATGCAAACATTAATTAATTGTATCTTTAAATTAAAGGCTGCGATTCGTCGCTCGTGTTTGGCCTTAAAGTTCGTTCCGGTGATGACCGGCACTGCTCTCAAGAATAAAGGCGTTCAGCCGTTGTTGGATGGAGTCATCAAATATTTGCCCAATCCTTCTGAGGTAAAAAATTACGCTCTTCTACAGACCGAAGAGGACAAACCTGCGACCAGAGTACTCATGAATCCGGAAAGAAGCGATCAGCACATGTTTGTTGGCTTAGCTTTCAAACTTGAAGCGGGAAGGTTTGGACAGTTGACTTATATGAGAGTTTATCAGGGAATGTTGAAAAAGGGCAGTTATATTTACAACACCCGCACCGGACAGAAGATAAAGGCTTCGCGAGTGGTTCGCATGCATTCCGACGAAATGGAGGAAATCGATGAGGCGATGTCCGGAGATATATGTGCCCTCTTCGGTGTAGACTGTGCCAGTGGTGACACTTTTGTCACTCAGAAGAACTCCAAGTTATCTTTGGAGTCGATTTATGTGCCCGAACCGGTCATCTCTATGTCAATGAAGACTACTTCCAAGGACTCGATGGAGAACTTCTTGAAAGCAATCAATCGGTTTTGTAAAGAAGACCCGACTTTTAGAAGTCAATGGGACGACGAAAGCAAAGAGACAGTTGTGTCGGGAATGGGAGAACTCCATCTCGAAATTTACGGACAAAGAATGGAACGCGAATATAATTGTCCGGTCGTTTTGGGCAAACCTAAAGTGGCGTTTCGAGAAACTATATTACGGTCCTGTCCTTTCGATTATCTCCACAAAAAGCAGAGTGGAGGTGCCGGACAGTACGGCTGTGTTCAGGGAGTGATTGAACCCTTGCCTTCTGAACAGAATACTAAAAATGTATTCTCTGACGAGACTTCAGGACCTAATATACCCAAACATTTCGTTCCTTCCATTCGAAAGGGTTTTGAGAAAAGCTGTGAAAGCGGACCATTGAGTGGCCATAAAGTGGTTGGACTTAAGTTTCGTTTAAAGGACGGGAAACACCATATCGTCGACTCCAATGATATA
Source organism: Edwardzetes edwardsi (assembly GCA_034693445.1). Lineage (NCBI taxonomy): Eukaryota > Metazoa > Arthropoda > Arachnida > Sarcoptiformes > Ceratozetidae > Edwardzetes > Edwardzetes edwardsi. The sequence goes on from JAQFXL010000312.1 coordinate 8,885, forward strand.
GCTTTCACTTTGGCCGCAATCGGAGCTATGAGACAGGTATTCGACGCGGGGCGCTGGCAGATCCTCGAACCTATCATGAAAGTTGAAGCGAGCTGCCCCGCAGAATTCCAAGGAGATATCATCGCCCAGATATCCCGTCGAAGTGGTGTACTTCAATCAACCAATGAGATCGATAACTGGTTTACAATCGATGCTGAGGTCTGTCTTTTAAACCTATCTTTCAGTTAACAAAACTGTTTATAATTCAGGTGCCGTTGAATGATATGTTCGGGTTTGCGACTGAACTCAGGTCATTCACTCAGGGAAAGGGTGAATACACAATGGAATACTGCAGGTACTCACCGGCGAGGGCTGATGTCACCCAACAATTGGTCAATGAATACACACAACAGTTGGAAACAAATCGAGAAATTAAGAAAAAGAACAGATAATAGAAAGAGTCATACGTTTAGACATTTGTCTCAATTTTAATACAATTGAATCAAATATTTATTAATATTTTAATGGATGTAATAAAAGATGAATCAGAGGTCAAAACAAAAGACCAATCTTTGGTGATATCATTGTTGGTGTTGGAGGTTATGCTGTTGTAATTGAATCATATGCTGGTGTTTCAAATTCATCAGATCGTTGAGTCGGGTTCGGGAATGTTCTATCCGATGCCAGGCCATGAAATTGACTTTAGTCGAGGCATAACTGGACCCCTCGTGGGCCTGACCTGTGCTCACACGAGTCAAGTATTGGATCTGTTTGCTTATGTCTGAGTCGACGGATTCCAAAGCCTTGACAAAACCATTGGCCTGCGTTTCGACATGTTTTATGCTGGGCTTGTCTTTGCTCAGTTCGGACAGTGCCGAAGAGGCAAATATCAGCGACTGAGACAACTGTCCTTCGATAGCCTCTAACTTCTTAAGTCTTTCGTTTTGTAGATAATTACTCATTTCATTAAAATCTAGTTTTAAAGCAATTAATAAATAAATCAAAGATTAGCACAATTTTGAGGCAATTCACTAAAACGTAACGCTTTGTTGACATTTACTATGTAATCGATCCGCCCCTCAGCCCACGTACTTAGTGAATGGGTGTGGAATGTTGTGAATCGAGTGATTGGCCGCAAACTGGCGTTACGTCAGTCGACAGGTTTGAAATAATTGGCAAAAAGTCAACTCAACTGAGATTTGGAGTGAATTGGAGTCAATTGAGGGCTGAGTTTCTGCAAAACAATTCTGCTTTCAATCCAAGAGTTTATTGTCTGAGAGTTTGCAACCGTCACAACACTTGAGATACAAAATGCGAGAAATAGTGCACATCCAGGCCGGACAGTGCGGTAACCAAATCGGAGCTAAGGTTTGTACAAAAGATTGTTTGCACTGAACTGTCATTTTTACTCTTTTTATGTTTGTTTTTAGTTTTGGGAAGTGATTAGTGACGAACACGGCATCGACCCGACCGGCTCTTATCACGGCGACAATACTAACCAATTGGAACGCATTAATGTTTACTACAACGAGGCCTCCGGTAAGTGTCGACCGACGGACACACATCTGTTGTCCGACCGAAACATATCTTCATATTTGGTATTTGTTTTGATACCAAATAAAGTAATATCGACTGCAGAGCAGTGTTTGATGAGTGGGTGATATCACTGCCAGCGCAGAGATGGCCTCCAAATGGTGTCAAAGCGCCAAAAAAGGCATTATTTAAGCCATTGATGAACAGAATATTCGTATAATTGTAACAACAGTTGCATTGAATCCCTTTTCCACTATTTGTCTGCTTTAAGACTCGTTTTACTGGTTTCTGATCTCTTGTCAGACATGTAATGAATGCATTCCTTATTAGGGAATCGCTTTGACTTTGAGGTGGTTTACCCCATAAAACTAATTAATTGGTTTTGATGCCTTTCCAGTTACTCCTCTGCCATCGGCTATCCATATGAAGAGTTCACTTCCGAATCCAAGTTAGGATTAGTAGCCAATACTTTAGGAAAAGCAGAGCTTTCATTAAAACCTTAAATTTAAAATCCAACGCAAAGCGAATATTTGGTTGACATTTGATTTTGCGATCGATTGAAAGCCAGACATCAATTGCAATGAAGGAATAGTTGTCTCCCTTTCTATCAAATAAATTCAAAGCTAATGAATAGAAAGAATGAAAGAAATATTTTCAGAGTTTGTAATCTGAGACAAACTTTTACATGAATTGCCTTAAAGTTGAGAAACTAATGACCCCTTCCTTTGGCAACAGTCGGCAAATACGTCCCGCGCGCTATTTTGCTCGACTTAGAGCCCGGAACAATGGATTCGGTCCGATCGGGTCCTTTTGGCGCTCTCTTCAGACCCGATAACTTCATTTTTGGCCAAAGCGGAGCCGGTAATAACTGGGCGAAAGGCCACTACACGGAAGGCGCTGAACTAGTAGATACCGTTCTCGATGTTGTCCGAAAAGAGGCCGAAGGCTGTGATTGTCTTCAAGGTTTCCAATTGGCCCACTCTTTGGGCGGTGGAACCGGTTCTGGAATGGGAACTCTTTTGATTTCTAAGATTCGAGAGGAATACCCAGATCGTATTATGAATACCTTCAGCGTTATGCCATCACCCAAAGTGTCGGACACAGTAGTCGAGCCCTACAACGCAACCCTATCTGTGCATCAATTGGTTGAGAACACAGACGAAACCTTTTGTATTGATAACGAAGCGCTTTATGACATCTGTTTCCGAACTCTCAAACTAACGACTCCCACATATGGAGATCTCAATCACTTGGTTTCAGTTACAATGTCTGGAGTAACCACTTGTCTGCGATTCCCGGGTCAGCTCAACGCCGATCTCAGAAAACTGGCCGTAAATATGGTTCCCTTCCCTCGACTTCACTTCTTTATGCCGGGATTCGCTCCGTTGACATCCCGAGGTTCACAGCAATACAGAGCACTAACTGTTCCCGAACTGACTCAACAGATGTTCGACGCCAAGAATATGATGGCCGCCTGTGACCCAAGACATGGACGATATCTGACGGTCGCCACTATCTTCAGAGGAAAAATGTCTATGAAAGAGGTGGACGAACAGATGCTTAACGTTCAGAATAAGAACAGCTCTTACTTTGTTGAGTGGATTCCCAATAATGTGAAGACAGCTGTTTGTGATGTTCCTCCGCGCGGTCTGAAAATGTCGGCCACTTTTATCGGTAACTCGACTGCCATTCAAGAGCTTTTCAAACGAATTTCAGAACAATTCACGGGTGAGTTTCGACTCTTTGCACACATTTTGTAATTTGTTTTAAACAATTGTCTTCACTTTAAAGCTATGTTCCGAAGAAAGGCTTTCCTCCATTGGTATACCGGGGAAGGTATGGATGAAATGGAGTTCACTGAAGCCGAGTCCAATATGAATGACTTGGTCTCTGAGTACCAGCAATACCAAGAGGCCACCGCTGAAGACGAGGGCGAGTTCGACGACGAGGAACAGCCCGAAACTGCTTAAGCCCTGACTTAATATAAGTTTCTCTTTATATTAATATTTTTTAATGTTTTAAATCTTTTAAATTTTTGATTAATTTTATGAAAAGTCTTTTTTGTATGAATCGTATGTTTTATACCTTTTTATCTGTTTTTAATGAAAGAATAAAATTTTTGTATAAATATTGGAATTGAGTTCTGAACTATTGAGAGCACTGCTGAGTGATTGTCCAAAATGTTGATAACTTTCACTCGACATTGAGGCCAATTACTGGCCGCACAGTCATCACAGATCATCATTTGTGAGTCAAACCTTTGTATAAAAGCCTCAAATTCTTCATTATTAGACAAATATTGGAATTCCTAACAAAAGTGAAACTCTTTTAATCAAAATAATGAAGATTTGTTGTAATACTTGGTTTGTGATAACAATCACTGTATTACTGGTCATTCCGTCTGTTATTGAAGTGAGCGCTCAGTACGGCTACAAAACAACGACCACAACCGCCGCCACAACCACCAAGAAATCATATTATGCTCCGAAGACAACAAAAGCTACGAAAAAGCCGTACCAGAGCTATACGACTGCCGCCCCTCAAACCACTACTAAGAAGTACCAACAGATGAGTTCGTATCGATAGTGACGACTAGTTTTTGTTCCCTTTTTCCTAAGTTTTAATCGATTAGTTTTAATGCAATTTTTGTTTTTATTGATTTTAAAAATGAGTTTAGATTTTCTTTATTAACAAATCTGAACTGAAGTCCAATTACTATACTTTGACAGTTTGCTGGGTTAAATAAATATACATATCGGGGTAATGGACTAATTTCAAGAGTTATACAAATGTTGTATTTATAGAACGAACTGATTCTACGATTTTTATCGCATTTTATTTATTTGCAGTGAAATAAAAAATATATTTTTATCGACTTTTTTGAAATATTCAATAGAATTGAAGTGATTTGAAGGCAATTGAATGCAATCATTGCTAACAACTCTTCAAAACATTAAGTCTTAAACTTGAAATTCGACCCAATGTTTAAACGGAAGTAACTATAGGTTGGTCTGGATTTGAGTCGTTTCAATGGTTTCAAATTTCTACCCATAGTTGATATTCCAGATATAAATAGTTTAGTGAAGGGATGAACAACTGGGAGACGTAACTAAAATTATCTCAAAGTCTCAAATTTATTCAAAAAAATCAGACCAAAAGCTGAAGTTTTGGGGAACAGTTTCTGGGCTCTAATAAAATAAATTGATAAAAAATGTGCTTGCACGATTACTTAAAACCTAATTCAAATAGATATAATTTATATCAAACAAATGACACGAACTAAACCAGTTTGGTGAAAACTAACCACTACCCAGGTTAAGAATGAAAAATTAAGCGATAAAAGCAGATGACCTCAAATGCCAGAGTTGACAGACTAGACATTGTGTTGAATAACTTTTGCAGAGCAATAGCTTATCAACACTGAGGTGAACATTGAGGTGAAGTTCAAAACCAGTGTTGAGTACAGCCCCGGAATAGTCATTAAATTTTGAACATTGAGAAAATGTTTGATACTTTCACAAAACTAATCTGACTACTTTTAGGCCGTCAACTTGGAATCCAACTGCTAGATTAATTTGATTTGAATTGTCTAATCGATCATAACTTTTGATATATACGTTGGTTGTAATCCCATGTTAGCAGATAATGTTGCTTGATAATAATGTTAATGTAATTTAATTATTTTCAAATTATATTCGTTGGGTAACTAAACGACTAAAAGCGCAAAGTATTTCTCAGAGTTTATTCAGCTTACTATTGGATCAGTTGGAGGACTGACTGAGGAGTGACCTAGGCTATAATAACAAAAATGAACTTGCTATAATTGGTCGCAATATTATCTGAGGTTTGAGTCACTAAACTCTAAACGAGAAAAGCATTCATTGATCAAAGTTTTGAAAAATATTCACATAAAAGATAACGTAATTTTAAAAATTGGGAGTTTAGACAAAAAAACTCATAAAATAGCATAAGTTTGGTAATGAAGTGGAGCTCATCCCACAAAAGGGTCTTAAATGTTGCAAATATTACGTATGTCTTATACTTATTGATGATTTTTGAATGAATCAACATTTGACTGTTTGCTAGTCTTTAATGAAAGACAGTCTCTGATTGGCTGAGAATTGCATTCAGTTCTCAATAAGAAGACAAGTATTGGATAAATGAATGCAAATACCGGACGACTGACTCAGTCTCTGACAAGACAAAGACAATTGCCATCACTTCAAGCCATCATTTCAACCAATTTTAATAATTAACTGATTTATTGATCGCTAATTGTGTTACTAATTGTCTTAAAATGCGTGAAATAGTGCACATTCAGGCCGGACAGTGCGGTAATCAGATCGGAGCCAAAGTATGTCCGCTTTGTTTGATTAGAACTTATTTTAATCTTTGATTTATTGATGAAATCATTTTAACGACTCTTTCATTGTTTGAAATAAGTTTTGGGAAGTGATTAGTGACGAACACGGCATCGATCCGACCGGTCATTACAACGGAGACTCTCGTCTACAGTTGGAACGAATAAACGTCTACTACAATGAGGCGAGCGGTAGGTCCACACCCTATGTCTTAGTTCTTTGTGCTGATCACGTCTTTCAATGGAAAAGGTGGTGCTTACGTCCCGCGCGCTGTTCTCGTCGACTTAGAGCCGGGAACCATGGATTCGGTCCGATCGGGTCCTTTTGGCGCACTCTTCAGACCCGATAACTTTGTGTTCGGTCAGAGCGGCGCCGGTAATAATTGGGCTAAAGGTCACTACACAGAAGGGGCAGAACTCGTTGATTCAGTGCTCGATGTCGTCCGAAAAGAGGCCGAAGGCTGTGATTGTCTTCAAGGCTTCCAATTGGCCCACTCTTTAGGCGGTGGAACCGGTTCTGGAATGGGAACTCTTTTGATTTCTAAGATTCGAGAGGAATACCCAGATCGTATTATGAATACTTTTAGTGTATTGCCGTCACCCAAAGTGTCGGACACTGTTGTCGAGCCCTATAACGCAACCCTATCTGTGCATCAATTGGTGGAAAACACAGACGAAACCTATTGTATTGATAACGAAGCGCTTTATGACATCTGTTTCCGAACTCTCAAACTGCCGACCCCTTCATACGGAGACCTCAATCACTTGGTTTCAATCACAATGTCTGGAGTAACCACTTGTCTGCGATTCCCGGGTCAGCTCAACGCCGATCTCAGAAAACTGGCCGTAAATATGGTTCCCTTCCCTCGACTTCACTTCTTTATGCCGGGATTCGCTCCGTTGACATCCCGAGGTTCACAGCAATACAGAGCACTAACTGTTCCCGAACTGACTCAACAGATGTTCGACGCCAAGAATATGATGGCCGCCTGTGACCCAAGACATGGACGATATCTGACTGTCGCCACTATCTTCAGAGGAAGAATGTCTATGAAAGAAGTGGACGAACAGATGCTTAACGTTCAGAATAAGAACAGCTCTTACTTTGTTGAGTGGATACCCAATAATGTAAAGACAGCCGTTTGTGATATTCCTCCGAAAGGTCTGAAAATGTCGGCCACTTTTATCGGTAACTCGACTGCCATTCAAGAAATATTTAAACGGGTTTCGGACCAGTTTATGGGTAAGACATAAGACATTTGAATCAACTTTCAGTCTGTAATTGAATTTTTTCTTCAAAGCTATGTTCCGAAGAAAGGCTTTCCTCCATTGGTATACCGGTGAAGGTATGGACGAAATGGAGTTCACTGAAGCCGAGTCCAATATGAATGACTTGGTCTCTGAGTACCAGCAATACCAGGAGTTGACGGCTGATGACGAGGGAGAGTTCGATGAAGAAGAGGTCCCAGAAATGGATTAAATGTGTCCGAAGTTTATATATTGAATGCTTTTAATGTTTATAATCAGTTAATACTCTTTTTATTACATTTTTATACTTTGATAATAATGTAATTCAAACACAAATTATGAATAAATTTTATTTCGGTTCCAAATTCTCGGACTGTTTTCAAAACAAAATAAGAGGAAAAAAAGATAAGATATTAAAAACTTGATAACAATTATTGGGGAAAAGGAGGGTTCAAAAAGCTATGGACTATAATTTGTGAACAATCCTCTGATTGTTTTCTCTGCATTTGACTCAAATGTTTTACTGAGAATAGTCTCAATGGTTCGCAAATCGAGAGACGGATTGTTTACTCGAATTATAACCCATTGGCCACTAAAAAAGTATCTCGGATTCTATGCGTTAGTCTTACTTTACTTTGTTTGAATTGAATTTATTACAATTTATATTTTGTATTCGAGGACAGCTTTCTGCCCGCTTTCTTCTGTATGGGCGCTGTTATTGAATATTTGATGATTAATATGAACATAAATAACGTCAACTTCTATAACGTTTATTCGAAGCGTTTTGCTGAAGAATCGGCAAAGAAACGGGTCTTAAGTACAGCGGTAAGTGTTTATGTGTTGATCACCTTGCTCATTTTTATCAATACACTCAACTGCCGTTATAATCAACATCATATACAATCAACTTCTACTTTTAGTTTATTTTATTGAATATTTACCCCTTTTAGAGATAGTATGTGTTTTGTGAACTACCCTTCAATTGTAAACAATCAAAGGTTGATTTGTTTAAAACCAAAGACATCGAGTGATTGTCTTTAAAATTGAGTCAATTATTGAAAGTTTGCATATTTTAAGTAAAGTACTGTCGAAGAAGTCACTCATAAACTGATGCCATTCGGTATTCGTTGGACACAATATGTCTTATATTTGAGTTCTGCGATGTTTTCACTGTTTTTAGGCTCTCAAACAGTTCATCACTTTTATCGTCCGCTCGATGTTAGCTCTGATTAGATCCACAATTAGTTCAATGCTGTCATTCATCTCTTAATTATCTCTCATCTGATCCATAGAACATCGAAGAGTTGATTGAAACGGAAAGAGTGAAGTTAATCCAAAAACTCAAAGACAAAGAAAACAAAGACAATAAAAGTGATTAAAGATTTCATTCAAAGAGTTCATAAAATGACAAAAGAAGGTTCTGGTGGTTATGGCTGGTCGGCGACACCCACTCCTACTAACAATTGGTCCAACACTTCTGGTAATAATCATCGGCCAAAACCGGTGTTCTTCTGGAATAACGCGGATGTAATGAAATGGTTGAAACGGCACTGCGAACAGTATTACGGTCTTTACGGCAATGCCTTCCTCGAGAACGAAATTACCGGCCGCTCATTGGTTCGCATTACTGACTCCACTCTCGAACGGATGGGTATCAATAACGCTGTCCACAGAGACGAGATCTATGGTATTATCCTTAAACTGAAGCTAAAGAGTGACATCGTTGAGGTCAAAGACTTGGAAAAGAAGAGCGAAAATGCCTCGTCGATCACCACTGGAAGCAGTTAAATAATGAACTCTTTGTTTGTATTGTCTTTAAACCACTTCTGTTTGTTAGTAAGGGATAGTCTTTGCGCTCAAATCGACTCATTATTTAATAATAACTTAGTTTTTATATAAATTTTTACATAAATTCAGATATAATTGAAATAAATTTTGGAAATAAATCATAGATTTAAACAGTTTTAAGACATTTGATTAGATTTTAATTTTAACTACAAAATGTTCGCTCAGGTCTTCATTCTGTTCACAATTTATAGCCCTATTTTCAAAGCGCTTTATCATTGGAATGTTGAATGAATTGGAGTCGAAATTACTTCGAATATTATTCACAAAATTGTCTGTCAATCCATTGAGACATTGATCTGTGGCTGTCTTACAGCTGATCTGCGAAGAACTTTGATTATCATTTGTATTGAGAACACCATTGGTTTGACTTTTATAAAGCGCTAACTTTTTCTTAAACTTCTGTCGATTATTAGAGTTTAAACTTTTCGATGATTTGATTCTCGATTTGGAATTTTTTGAGTAAAAACTTGTTTTGAAATCACATTTCTTTTGAGACAATTCCAGTTCAGAATCACTTCGATGGCAGACATGATTCCATTCATTGTAATTCAATTGTTTTATGGCTGACATCCCTTTTGAAGCACGACCTATACGTTGGTAGTATTTGTCGTGATTGTCGTCCACTAAGGCGGCGGCCAAATACTTGAGACACTCGTCGATAGAGCTGTGCTCTTCAGTGTGATTGTCGACGATTTGTGAATGGCTGGAATCATTTAGTTCAGATTCCAGTGAAGTCAGTTGATTATCTCTAATTGTGGAGGAAGTGGTACTCATTTCTGAGTCACTATATGTACAGCAGTCGAAGCTATCCATCGATTCGTTGTTTTCATTGCTTTCGAGAGAAGGCTTTTGTTCGAAATCATTGTAAGCATTGGATAATCGCTGACTCGAAAGCGACGACACATCCGAACAATTATAGCAAAGTTGACCCCTTCTTGAAGTCATTCTCTTACGGATAACACTTTTTTGAGCCATAGTTCGTAACCGAGTTTTTCGGGCGGCGCTCGCACTTTGAAGCGTCCAATTATTGGAAGAGACTAAAACCTGGTCCGACTTGGACTTAGACTTTGAGCCAAACCTTCCCAAAGAGTTTCTGAAGTAACTAAACATTGTTTTATCAGACGTTTCATTAACTTGTCTTTCGCTGAATATTTGTTTTTCAAATTTTTTATGCAAATCTTTTTCCACTTTCGTTGAAATCACTTCCAAGGTGTGAATATCAGAGTAAATATTATTTGCGTCGAGTCCTTCACTTTCCAGTTCCAGGTTTTGCACTTCAATCAGTTGGTCTGAAATATTACTCTCTTGATTAAAATTAAGATCATTTATATTCTGAGTATTGGAAAGTTGCAAATTGTTTAACATTTGTTTTCTGGAAAATGATTTGAATTGCAATTCGTTGCCATTATCTGAAAGAATTGTCTCATTATTTGGTTCTTCAGTCAAACTATTGTCTAAATCTGTTTCTCTCAACACTTTTCTGTTGATATCAGTGCTGATAATCGAATGATTTTCGTCATTGATTTCAATGATGTGCTGATTAGCCCCAAAACATACTGTACTTTCATTTTGCAATAATAGTCCCATTTCTGCATTGATTACATCGGTAGAGACGACACTTTTATTTTCATTATAGAAGTAATCGTCTTCGGGAATGACCACAAGAGTTGGTCGGTAACGAAAGTTTCTGAGACGCATCTTCGCCATTGAAATCAAATCTCGAATTTTGTTAAGCATTTCGACGGCAGTCGGCGGCGGATCTAATAGAAGTCGGGGCTCAAAAAGTTCTGGACTAATGCGTAGGCAATGCCTTGGAATGCGATCAGGTTTTTGAAGCCTCTTCTCATAAATAGGACTTTGGTTGGCACACGATTGTAAGTCTGTGCTGTCATTTAAGGCATTCCCATTCTGAGTGACATCCAAATTGTTTTCTGTCTCCTCTGAGGTCTAAAAATCCACTTTTTGTTAGAATTGAGAAAATAATTGATTATAAATATAACTAACGTTATAATCAATCGACGGTAAAGTGTGTGTCCAATCTGTTGGCGTTGACCTCATGTCTGATTCAATATCCAAATTGATTGAATCATATTCAGCAGATGACTCTCCGATGTTTGATCTCAAATCAGTGGGAGTGTTGCGCGTAATGGAAGTTGTCCTCCGGTTTGTGGTCGCCTGACTTTCTTCTGAATCTGATGGCCAGCGGTGAGTGATTTGTCTTTCATCGTATTTAATGTCTTCTGTGTGTTTGCTTCTCATATACACCATAAGAGCCGAGACATACATAACACCCAATAGACCCAAACAGAGACCAATCATCGAATAATTGGTGTTTTGAGCGCTGAATGCTTTGTTCTGATCAGAACTTTCTCTGTCAGAGATGACACCTAAACCGGGAACCCAACCGATTCTTATTGCTATGCCTTGTATTAAGAAAAGTTTAATACATTAGTTTCGATAAATGAATCTAGATTCAATTGAATTGAGGATTACATGGCTTAAAGACAAAGATCCGAGGACTCGATTCTACGGGCGAGCAGTAGAGATGGATTAATACAAGCTTTTGATGCAAACTTTTGCGCACAGAATCATTTGCCAGCCATTGAAGGAAAGTATGATTTCCATCCTCATAGAGTTCAAAAGCATGAGAGCCATCATTCAATTGGATTGGTTGCCATCCTTTCGGTGTCATTACATCTGATCCGTCGATTTGACACAACATTTGTTTTGAGTGATTAATGGATTTGTCATCGCCTGAACGCAAATGAGAGTAAAGACATTGACTTTCAATTTGCAAAATTTGTTCGCTTAAAGACTTTGCGATGATCTTGCAATTGATTCATTCATGAAATAAATAATTTTTGGAATGTTTCCATTCAGATGATCCGAAACATTAGTCAACCGTTCATTTTGTTCGCAATGATTATCATAACTGTATTTTTGAGTTCATTAGTCAACCGAAACATTATTTCATTATTTGGTTTAATATTTAAAATTCATTGAACTCTCATTTGAATGCTTTCAAAGGCAATGAAGAGTCAAATAACAAAATTGTCGACAAATTATTCAAATCATTGACTCAAAAGTCGGAAACAAATTATTGTATAAAAAAGTTTACGAAATTTTTGGGAAAAAGTTAACATGGTAAACTCAGCAATGAAAAACTTCTTTGCGTTAATATCAATGATATTGAACTCAAATGTTTAAAAATGCTTACCCGCAAGAATCAGATGAGCTCCAGGGTGGATTAGTTGACCGGAAGAGACTGGAAGACCCACAACTGGTATGTGTTCCGTAAGAAGTGGACGAATAAAATTAACCAAGGAACACTCTATAATATCGAACAAAATTAATTGCTTCCAAATGATAATCACAATTAATTAGATAATTATGGGATGACTTCAATATATTTGAGGTTATTTTTGAATATCCTAATTAGAGTTGGAATGACTAACAATATTTACAACTAGTACAACTTGAATCTGTGCTAATTTAATATTTCTTTTTTTGCTGGCCTTTTAAAAGCACACCTTCTTTAGTATCAGATTCTTTAAAATTAATTTCTTATTTTTCAATAATATTTTGATCTAGACAAATTTCAATTAGAAAATATTGGAATAGTCTTTGAAAATCCATATAAACTGTATTTTTATAAAATGCATAAATTATTTAAGAAAATTAAATAACGATTTCGTTGAGACTTTGGTTGTTGTGTTGATTCATAATTCACAAATAGAAGTAAGCAAGTTCACTTACTGATCATAACAATTGAATAAATTTTTAAACATTCGATGTAAATTCATTTTGGGTTGAATCTAAATCGAATAACTTTACCTAGTTGTTTGATGCATTCTTTTCTATCATCCCTGATCACTGGATGTGATTCAGAGCACTGGCATCTGCACATGTCGTTTGATGCCTTTACAGTTTCGGCCAATCTTCCATTCTTTGCACATCCTCTGGTGTGACAGTCGTTGGATTTAACTGTGAAGAAGTCGCCGTTCGGGTCACGTAGTATATCACTGATTGTTTCCATTTGAAGAGATAATCCCAAAACAGTGACAAATGCATTACTCATCCAAAAGAACAGACCAATCATTTTGTCTTTCATTTAACTCATCCATAAAAATTTGAAAAAGTTTTATTTATAAATTTATTGGAACTTGCTCATCTAAGAAATAACTAAGTCTTGAACAATAGTGTCAATTGTTTATCTTGAGCTCAGGTATAGTATTCAAAACGAGTGAACTCATCACAAACCAAACGGAATATAATCCGAAAAAAAGTTTGGATATGTTTTGAATTTTTGTCAACATATGTGAGAAGTCGTTGACATTTAAGACTTCAATCAATGAACACAAACGTGGAAAACAAGCGAATGATTTCGAGACAGACAACGAATCAACACTTTTAGACAAAACATTGTGTTCTTCAAACACTTTTCAAACTCTAGCCTCAAGTGATCGGTAGTCACGGTTTAAACAAAAAAGTAATTTATTGTTGTTTTCCAACATTTTATCGAACCATAAAATCCAGTTTTCTTTTGCTTCGATTGAGAACTCGATATAATTTAGTTCTGTTTTTTTGGTTTCTCTATTTTCAGATATGTATCGCATGAATGACTCAAACTTATAATTGAAGGAAAGAATAAGTGATTAGAATAACTGTAATTGCCAGGGATGGGCACGGGAGGAGAGAGAGAGAGAGAGAGAGAGAGAGAGAGAGAGAGAGAGAGAGAGAGAGAGAGAGAGGCTGAAATTCCCTTTGAAAAACATAGAAATTTGAAAGTACATTATATGGATTGCTAAACACAACCTGATCATTAGACCAGACTTTGATCACTATGATCTACGGCGGCATCGATTGAAAAAAAAATTTTTCTGCAATTTATTTGCTATTTTGGTTTGTATTCGACAAAAGAGTCGATAGAAAGAGATATAAAGAAACTATTAAACAATTTTATTATAGATTTAATCAATAATTAGATTAAAAATTTTAAAAAAAGATTGAATTCTTTCAAAGGTATGAATTAGTGAATAATTTTGTTTTTTAGTAATAATTGTTTTTATATAACGAAATTTCAATTGATTTGGTCTGAGATCTAAGCGTTGGTTTCGTTCTTCTTTTGCTGTTCGTCGCGAACCGTTATCTTTTTTCTTCTTCTGATCAGAAGACCGGCCAAAATGATGACCTATTTATACATTCAGTTAATTAGATAATCAAACGATTTCTGAGTTAATGATTACCATTATTGCGATATAAAGAATGCCAATTATGCACAACAGAAACAGAATATTAATGGTCAGACTTTCCCCGTCCTTATCTGCCATTTAGATGGATATAACTCTTAGACAAACACTTTTGATGTAAATTTTTTTAAAGATTGGCTAAAATTTCAGTTTCGAATCTAATTTTGAAATTATTCTGAATTCAAATCAAATGAAAGTCTCGTAAATTTTTATTCGTTTTGTTTGAAATAAAGTCAAGACTTTGAGTGAAAGGAAACGAGAATTAAATGAAATATTGAAAAATAGCTTTTATTAACTGGAATTAAATATTTACACATTTTAAACCAAAACTAGCAAAAATTGGATTTGGTTTTAGACAAGACACACGTCTGGTCGACCGAATGGCCAAGCTTGCCAAGCCAATAGGTTAAGCTTGAATGATGGCATCGACTGCAACACTGGTTCACATGTGTTTAACTGCTATTAATCGTATTAATCGACTAAACTACAGAATGGATGGCCAGCACTGGTAGAACTGAAAAAGGACACGAAACTGGACTGAATAACAAAAATATTGTTTTTAAACTTTTTTTTATTGATTTTAAATCTGTTTTTGTTGATAAAGATTTTGTTTATTAAATGAGTTAAAAACAACTTATGGCTATCCGTTTGAGGTTTGGTGAGTTGTCCTGTCCTGTTGTCCTGTCCTACTGCCCGACGATGCCTGGTATTGGTAATTTTGTATAAAAAAAAGGTGTTACCCATCCATAGGTTAGCACTCAGTGTTGGACTGGAGTAGTGAACTCGTGAACCAAAGTTATGAATTTGAGGCAAACCTAAGAAATATCTCATCCATTATATAAGTCTTCCTTAAAATCCGTGAATAAGACTTGTAATCCATTGAATGAGTGG
>JAQFXL010000313.1:0-23988 GCA_034693445.1 Edwardzetes edwardsi
CAAGAAGTTCTGATTATCCAAACGTTGGCCATAAGTGGTGTCCAACGATTCCAATGGATGTCTGCCAACCATTTGCTGCCGAACCGAATGAAAGCTAACCATTAATATAAACAAAAGATAATTCAATCAATAATTGAATCAAATGTCTGTCATATCAATGAAATACCCGTTTAATAGGACTTTGTTTTCGGCGTTCAATGAATTTTTGTCCACATTTTGCAAATCAATCGTTTGGTCGGAAATACGCTGAGATTTGGTCGGCAAAGACATTACTACAGTACTGGTCAACAAATTATAGATAATTCAACGGAAGGTTTTGAAAATCAATTCGTTTGAAGATAACTGAAGACAATTAGTGACAAAACAGAGGACTCAATGACACAGCGATTCAAACAAAATACTAAACACTTTATTCATAAACAACGTTATGAAAGACACGAAGTGCTGACATATTATCACTGATTTCAGTCAACAGATGTCAGACACCGTTCAACCAAATTCTTATCACAAGAATTGAGAATAATTCGAAAATCATTTCTAATTGATCAAGGGCACAATTCCGCTTCAAATATAGCAACTTATTTGAATCACTTGATTTCTCCAAACACACTTTAGTAAAATCGCTTTTATGCAAGATCAAATTCAAATAAGAGAATTAGAAGTGAGAATAATTCGTAAAATTATGCTTTTTATTATTTTTTTTCTTTTTTTAAGTTTTTTTTTATAAATTTTTTCATACGTTTATCAAATTTATTTGATTTGAGTCTAAATCTTATTTATAAGAAATCCCCAAAAATAGACGACAGGTTTGTCTAAAATAGTTTTTAAAACGATTTTAGTTTTCAAATAAATTTTTCATCAAATTTCACAAATTATCAAAATTTACATATTTTTTATAAATTTTATATAACTTTTTGCATATTTTATCGATAATTATAATTAATTAATAATAATAAACAGTTCTAGCATTTGATGGCCAAAACTTTGCGCACAGTCTAAAATGCTCAGTGAATGGACTTTCCAAAATCGATCTTGGAGGAATAACCAGTATTTCATTTCACCCCGCTTCATTTGATAATCTACCGAAATTCCATAAATTTAGTTGACTTCCCCTCCCATAACATAAAAAAATTTTAGCCCCAAACCTGCTTTTACACGGACTCCCCATCACTGGTCATACCTCTGAAAGCGATTCTTGGATTTCAATTCACAGATCATTTCAATCCGTGCGCACAGTTGTAGTCAACAAAAGCCATTCCTAATAATAATTCAAAAATTAGCCCAAAAATAAAAACAAAGAGAAAAACAAATTCTAATAATAATAATAATAATTAATTTCTAGTAAATAATATACAATAAATTATAAACTGTTTGATCGCACAGCAATCCGAGACACCGGACGACCGGAACGCATACATAACACACGCACTCAAAAAAACATGGCATCCGTTCCGAAAATAAAGTCGGGTCTCAATATAAGGAACTCATTGGTGCGGCCACTCATTCCCTTATATGGGAATGGAGTGAAACACGCATTGCATTAATAGTTGATTTACTGCTAAAACATTTGAGTTGAAGTAATAGACAGATAGTCTGTTATTTAGCTAAAAGTGGCCAAATTCTGTCCTTTCCCTTAAATCGAGGCCCGAATGTATCAAAGCTGTGGACCAACACACAGTTGTCGGCACTTATTATAAGTTTACAGTTATTCCCTTGTTTTTAATCGAGAAGACCGGGTCTTAATTGAGAGATAGGGGACGGGATTGTGAGCATAGGCTCTAAAATGTTTTCAATGGCATAAAAATTAATTTTCGGTCATTTTTGTTGATTTGAGTCAAACTTTTGAATAAAATCTAATAAATAGTGTTTTCGTGTAAATTGAATACAAATTAAACTCAAAAATAATCGCAAATAAAATCAAATTCAAAGTGTATTAAATTGATATAAACTTGATTAATATTTAACAAGACCAAATTGACTTTTGGATTAAATAACTAACATATCAGTTAATAGATTCTTTGCGGACAAAATAACCTGTCTTATAAATAAGGGGTCAGAACAGTACCCATAGTCTACCAATCATACGTTGAATGGTGCTAGAGCAAAAGTACTGCTATAATTTAATGGTTACTTTGCTATGAGGGGATCTATTGGTCTGATAGGTAGGGCATATCAGATGTATCTTGATACTGTCTTAGTGAATGACTCGAGGGTTGGTATTGTTAAATATCGATCGATACCATAATAACGGCTCATTTGGGCGACTATTAAGCCTCGAATCTTCTTAACCAAAATCAAGGGTATTATAAGAATTAGAAAACTTAAATATTCAGCCAATCATATCCAGGCATTTGTTCAGACCATCAACTTTTAAATTAGTTAAAAACAAATCAATTAATGAAAATAAATATAAAAACCACAAAAACTACAAACCTTTGACTTGAAATGGAAAAAGATTTGCCGCTTAAATACAATTAGCGCTCATTTAACCAAAGATTAGTTTAGAGGTGAGAATAGCCTTAATTTTTACTCGTTTTCAACGTTTTGTATAAAAATTAGTTATTATTTTAAATTTTATTACAAACTATAGAATACTAAAGAAGTTTTTGGTTTTCACAGCGAAGGAGAAACCAAAGGATAAACTTTTTTCACCCTTTTTGAGCTCATTATGCATCTTGTTATAAGTGATCGGCTGAGAGGGGGTATAACAATAAGGCTATTATCTGAGTCGGTATAACCACATGTCCTTATAAGTGAAAGTGATTTAGAAAACTGAGTTAAATCGGAAATAATTATAATTTGTTTTAAATGAAAGTTCATTGCATTTAATCATTTATAACGACATTATGGATATCGAGGGTATTTTCATAAATAATTTACCGCGATATAGGAACTGAGACAATTGGCCAAAAAGGCACCCGAGCACTTATAATAAGATGTGTCCTCAAAAACGATAGTTATTATCTAACAATGTCTCAAAACTTAATTAAGAAGGAAATAGAGTCCAAAATTACGACAACTGACTGTCTATCAGCACTTTAGACCAAAATGGGTCAGAAATGGGAAACAATGGGAGAGAATAGGAGTTATCTATTTTGAATGTTTCAAAAACAGATTTGTTTACATAAAAAACTGAGGTCTGAATCGAATGCTTCACATAATTCTAATTTTACTTATTATGAGATTTTGAATCACTTCGAAGAGCTTTTATTAGAACGACTACTACCGGACTTCCTCCCAGTCTTTACGGTCTTCCAGTCTTTTTGGTTCGACGAATGCCTGTTTTGTACCGAATTTTCTTCTTTAACGGCATTCTGTTCTTCTTTTGACTGATTCGTTGGCACGACTTCATTAGGACTGTCGTCGCCTTCAATTCGTGTTACATCTTTGAGCGGCGCCGTCGAGGACTCGTCGGCTGACGGTTCGGGTGAACTGGCAGTTACTGGACTCTTATTATTATATTTATCTGTATTAGAAAGACATGTAATTAGTTCTGGAAATCAATAAATCATTTCATTGACTCAAATGGTTTTCCTCTAAAAATCAGTATAAATAGCAGCCATTGGAGTTCCTTATCATTCGAATCAATCGGTAATTCCAATCATTTCATCACTTATTTGATTTAAAACCAGATATAAATTCAGAATAAGTGGACATACCTTTAGAATCACTATTTTTTGAAGCATTTGAAAAGCTCTGAGCGCTATCATTGCGATTATCCTCATTGTCTGCTTCGTTGTCGGCGTCATTACCGCCTTCTTCGCCATAAGCACTGGGATGTTCGTAGCCATAGCTATAACCGTAAGGCTGTCCAGGAATGAAAGCCGGAACATTTGCATGAAGACCAGTGGCCGCGGCGTTCCGATTATCGCTCTGTTCGACCCAATCAGTCAATTAAAACAATCAAAGCTCAAAATTAGAGGTCAACTCACGAGCGGCCACTTTTCGGGATTGACTTTTGTTCTGACTTTGACGCCATCGACGACTTCGACAGCAGTGGAATCGTTGAGGGCGTCGATAACCATTTGGACGTCTTGTGTCAACGCCTGCACTCTATGGAAGGATGCGATCAGAGATATCGGAAGGAAGCCGTTGGCGTCCATTTTGCGCCGAAGAAAGAAGTCTTTCTGGAGGTTCTCTTCACTGAAGTAATACTCAATTTGTTTCTTAATATAGTCTTTGAGTGTTTGAGTGTCTAAACCCATATATGAATTGTTGAAATAAAAGGGACCGATGAATGGCGTCACCGGAATTGTTCCGCTCAGGTCTACAGGATTGTAGTCTACATAAAAGGCAATGTCTGCGGGAAAGTCATCATGGTGTTGGTCTGTCTGTGAACGTGACCTTTGCGTATGACTATTAACAGTGGGACGAGCACCTCGGGAACCACGACCTCTGCCCCTACGACTACCAGGCGGTCGACCCTCATAATGACCACCAGAGTTATCGTTATCATGACTGCGATGACCAGCTTTCGAGTGGTCGTCTGAGTGATAGTTTTCAGCGCCCGACGAGTGGTAGTCATATCTGTCTTCACGCCTTTCTCTTCGACGCTCTGATGGACGGTCTCTGTGTCGTTCCCGAGTCTCTTCATTTCGTTCTCTACTATTGACTGAACTTTTACTTCGATGAGGTTTTGATTGTGGAGGCGGTCCGATCTCCAAAGGAACCCATTTTTTCCCTGTTTTAGCAAATCATTCAATTAATCACTTATTTCACGTAAGAAACCAATCAATGAATGAAAAAGCATTTCATTTATACTAAAATTATAACTCAATTAATCAATCAATAAATAACTGAATGAATGAGTCACCATGGTACTTCAGATGACAGAACACAAACTATTTATACACCAAATCATAAACATTGAGACAAAAAACAGAATTTAAGGAAACCTCAACTCAAGAGATGAAAAATTAGTTATTATTCTTAAAAGACCTGAAAAAAGGTTTCTTCCAAATCATCATTCAGTTTATGAATAACTCAATTATGTTATGAAAAGAGTATTTCCTTTGAGGTTATGGTTACGGAAAGTAATACATAAATAAAAAACAAACGAAACGCAAAATCAGCGAATATTTGAGTCAACAAATATTCTCCTCATTTCAGACATACCTTTCTTTTTTGAAGATTTAGGGGTAGTTGTGGTCGAGTCAGTTCCCGTTCCCGGTCCAGATGAGTGTCCGTTGTCTCTTTCAAAGTTTTCTTTAGCCGAGTCCTCTTCGTCTTGAGATGACTGTGGCTGTGATGTGAGAGAGCTGTCCCTAATTGAGTAATGGTTTAGGGCTGACATCGACTGCGTTGACGGCGGCGTCGAGTCGTTTATGTGATTATCAGTCGGTTTGGAGTTCGGAGTCGAAGGCACTGTTGTGTCCGCCGATGAGTTGACACAATCACTAGTGTTTATGGGGGTGTCGTCAGCACTTGAATTGCTTTTCGTCTGCAAAACACAA
The DNA here is from genome assembly GCA_034693445.1 of Edwardzetes edwardsi. Lineage (NCBI taxonomy): Eukaryota > Metazoa > Arthropoda > Arachnida > Sarcoptiformes > Ceratozetidae > Edwardzetes > Edwardzetes edwardsi. The sequence continues at coordinate 5,454 of JAQFXL010000313.1, forward strand.
AACAATGTAATGGACTAACAATTTGTAATCAATGGGTAAATAATGATCTGTTTCACAGCCAACACACATATATATCCAGATGCTAATCAGTAAAAGCATCTGGTTTTAAAAGGTATGTTTATTAAGACGTATACAATCATTATTGAGTTGTCTTTGAGAGCACAGCACACCACACATGCCTCAAAACATATTCCCTAAAATGAACCTAAAATCAATGCTCGGGATTACTATAGGGGTGTCCAGAATTGGCTCCAGTCGAGTCCCGATATCTTGACTCACAAATTATAGCTTTATAGTGAGCGAGGCATCTTAGCAAGTACAAAATACATTGATTATATTGAATATCATTTGTAAGACAACAAAAATCCCCATAAATATGGAAATCAATTTCCTAGACTTGGGTTACACTGTCTTCAACTCAGTACTCAATTCAAGACAATTATCACATTTAAACCTCAGAGGAATGTCATTAATGATAATTACATCAGTTTTGTGAACTTCTGTGAGAGTGGGCCAGTCGTTGATATCACTGTTGGCCACTTTTGAGCGATTTTTGCAATTATTAGTGTTATTAATGTTTGTATTTGTAATCTCATTGGTATTGTTTGCTATCACTTCACTCGCAGTCTTCCGATGCCATGGGTTTGTGTCGCCGTTAGTGGCGGCCATCGATGACGAAGAGTTACTAATACTACTGTTATTAAGACTTAAATTATAAAACAAATGATTGAAGCCATCAACACATGGAATCATCACCACTGCAAACAAGATGGTGTCCCTCACATGAAATAAAGGCAACACATGCCTAACGCTCACCACCACTGCACTTAATAAACAGATCCCTCCAGTTATCTGCACCTCATGTCGCGAGTGGGTGTGTCCTCAACAGACCGCCCCTCAGATAGACGTGTGAACGGGTCCGGGCATTCTTTAACACCAACTCTTCTGTCTATTTTAAAACACACTTTGAGAATATTTTAATCAACTTGGTCAAAGTTGCCTTCTCAACAAATTTAGTATTAATAGCAAACAAATAAAAATGCTTTCAAAATGAAAATTAATTATTATCTGTCCTAAGAATTAGTGAGTCTTAAAGCAGAACAAAATTGAAGATAAGATTTGACTCTTTTGAGACTGGAGTCTGGTTTTAGAAATAAACTGATCGATGCATTAACTCAAGTGAGTCATAGCCTCTAAACGAGTAAACAGTGATATTGAAAGTCTCTCAACAGTTCGCTATTGAATTCATTAAAAAATAAAAAGTAAAAAAACTACTTTCATTGCATATGAGGACACAATTTGGTACTTTTTGTGAATAGTAGGCCTCTCCTATTGAGACATTGAATCGATAGGCGATATTCGCTTCTGTGAAGCGATCAATAATATGCTATTAATGGTTGTGTTTATCGGCAGATAAAAAGTACTTAAATAACGGAAATAGTGTTAAATGTGTTTCTGGTGTTTATATTTGTGTTTCTGGCGATGGCTGTGAAGGCATTTGTGTTCAGACAGACTCTCTCTCTCTCTCTCTCTTCACTGTGTTATCGCTGATGTCCTTCGAGCAGATGGTGTACGGAATGGATGACCACTTTTCACAGCAACCAAACACTACTCGTATTACTATATAAAAGGCCTTCAATAATGTCGTTATTATTATTACTATTATTGTCGTTATATAACAACTGTTTTAATAGAATTGGATTTAAGTTTAATATCAATAATAGTCGTCAGACTCCGAAGAAAACACATATTTTGCTTCAAATCTATTGTAAATGTAAGCAAAACATTGAAATTTTTGTTTCTTTCAAACATTTGATTCCCTATTTTTAATTCGCAATATTTCCCACTATTTATCAGTTTTCGTCTAAGTTTTTTCGTTAATTCTGTTTGAACTTGGTCATTATTATTATTTTCGAGTAGAGTTATATGAATAGACATTTATTGAGAATTTTTCAATTTTATCGTCTCTTATAAAGTGCTTATAATATGTGTTTTGATATGAAATTTGATTTTTTTATTTGAATTTTGATATCACTTTTGATAAACATTTTGTTGTTTCTATTGATGTCTTTAATGTCTATTAATGTCTCATTTGTTTGGGTTTTGTTTAGATTAAGACTTCATTTCACCGCAAATTTAAACTCTAAATAAATTGTCATTAATTTGGATACAAATAACGGATTTATTTCAATAATAATAATAAGATTTGTTTAATCAGTTTAATAGTCACCAGAAGACAAACGTCGAGACATAACTTGATTTTTTTGCTAATTAATTGATTTATTAATTGTTTTCAACTATTATTAACGAAACGAAAGTGCAATTTATCTCATCAATGGCGGAACAAATGAGTTGAGACAAGAGAAGACAATTGAATCAATTGATTGATTAATTAAAGTACAAAACCAATCAAAACGAAGATTTAATTATTATTTTGGATATAAATTCAATTGAATTGTGATTATAGTCAGTCCTAAAGACTCGAAGAAATTCTTCGAAAACAAGATTCTTATTCTTCTGTTAATCTGTTTTATTTGAAGAACTGATCCAACGGCTCGTCAACTGAAGTCATTTGTTATGTTTGGCCAAAAATGTCTGAAATTAAACGATTTATCCGAAGATTACTATTAATTGTTATTTAAATGAATTGAAGTTTAGTTTTGAAGTTTTGTTTGTTTTGTTTTGTTTTTATTTATGAAGAGATTTTATGAGTCAGTCATCTGAAGAGATATTAGAAGAGATGTCAGATTTGAATAATTTGATGAACTCTTCGGCGGTTACTTCTGGACCAATCATTGGCCAGAGTTTGCAACAGTTGAGTCAACAGTCCGAAACAGCGTCGGCTACGGTCACTGTAGATTCTGATGACGGCGCTGTCAATGATGTCCTTTCTTACAATGAACTGAACTGCGAGACAATGGCTTATAATCCGAATAACAATCAACTCTTGAATACACTGATCGCCGGAAACAGTTTCAAAACCGATGAAACTCTGACTGACAGACAGCCCACAGAACTGACATTTTCCGATCTGACGCCTCCCGTTCCTAATGTATCGACACTGGAGTCCAACCGTTTGCTTAGTGTCGACACATCGCTGCCAACTGTTGATGGAGTGTCCGGTGCTGTTCCCGAACCTAAATCTTTTATCATTCAACAGGTCTGTCTGTCTGTCTGTCTTCAAAATTATTAAATATTGAATTTTTTTTTCGTTCAGAATAAGTTTGGATTAGAATTTCATTTAATTACAGTTTGTCTGCCATTTGATTGCAATGACATTGAATTCAGTAATTTTGTTATCAATTTATTTATTTTTAGTGAAATTAAAGCGAATTCTTTTCCTGAGTCTGAAAATTGATAATCGATTGAAATTTAAAACTCATTTGATTTGAAACTTATGTTTGTTTTGCTCAACCATTAGATGAATTCCATCGCAACGGACGCGCCTTCGATTGAAATTCCCTCAAATGAGATAATGGTTCCAACGATGGCCCCAAAAGACGCTCAAACTTTGCTGACAGTAGTGACTGACAACCAGTATTCCAACATTTTTCAGCCCGTAATTAACGGTCCATCTGGCTCTGCTCCTCAGACACCGGCCCCGTCTCCCATCGCTTCAATGGAGATTCAGACAGTCATCCCAACTGAAACGGGTGCCGACACTCAACAGATGCCAGTCCTTAACACTTTCGAGTCGAGCACCTCTTTTGTCAATAATGATGACAATGTATATGATATGCCGATCAGTCAAATGACAAACACTGTATCGACAGTTACTTCTGAAGGAATGGGACTTCTGCCTGTGCTCGGCTTAGAGCCGGCGCTTCAGGAACAACTACTCGACGACATTCCACCTCCAAGTGTCAACTTTCCTCCCGGACCAGTACCTACTGATGAAAAAGGCATCCCATCAGCCCTTCCCGGAGAGTTTTCCTTAAGTATTGAATTACTTCACTATTTTATTAATTAATTTTAATTATAATTAAATTATTTCCTAATTTTTTACTCCATTTCTTTGCAAAATCTCAGCGAAAATATATTTTTAATGCGTTTAATGAAAACTAATTTAAATTTAGACTTTGAAGGGATTTAATGTCTAAAATCAGACGACTCTCTAAAAGAGGGATTAAATTATTTGATGTTTTAATTAATGATAATTATCTCAAAATTAGTTTATGAATGAGTTTTACAGTCATTTCATTAAATTCGGTGCTTTTTATCAGATTTTGGAAAACTATTTATCGGTTTTTGTTAGTCATTGAACTCTAATTAAATCCAAATCTGTTTTTATCGAAAGGTTTGCCAGCAGTTGAAGAAGAAAAAGTCGGTGGCATTGAGTCGGCATCTGTTCCGTTGGATAAAATCGAAGCAACAATTAATATGAATGCAAAGCCCATTCCGACCCTTACAAATGCCATATCTGTGTCCCAATCAGAAGTAAATATAATCAAATCATTGCCACATTCGCCCCAACAGTCGACTGGTCTCCAATTGGACGCTCTTTCGGCGGAACAGAACTTTAACCTGAATTATGCCAATTCGTTGCAGACAAGTGCCAGACACCAAACTATCTATTCATCAGCTGCTCTGTCACAGCATACCGTAGTCACTGACCAATTGACAGGTCAGTCCTCTCAAACACAGCCGACACAATTAACGCAACAATCGTCGTCAACACTCCAACAGTCTATCCCACAAACACATACCCTAACCACTCTTCAGCCGTCGCAGTCAGTTCTCGCAGCAGACAATTCAGTACAATCACAACAAATAGTGTCCACATCTTTAGTTAATGTGCCCGAAGTCCAGTTGCCTCCACCGCCGGCTCCGCCATCAGCCACTTCGATAGGAGTGTTTGAAACCAATCCGAACGGTCTTATGTCTGAAATGGTATCTCAAAATCAAATGACAAATGTTTTGCCGCCTCCGCCACCCCTACAACCGATGCAGAACATCACTCAGTCAACACTCAATTCATTGCCAGAAATGAATACATTAACTAATTTGGTTCCAGTCGTCGAACCGACGGACCCATCACTGCGTCAGCCGTTATCCGTTGTCATCAAAACAGAACCGCAGTCTTATAGTGAAACAGAGAGCACCGACACCTCAATGAAACTCAATGACGATAATAATAATCCGATTCTTAACAACACGTGTCGTAGTAAAGAGTCGGTGATCGCCGGCAACGCTCACACATCTTTAATCAGTGAATTGCGTGGTTTTCCTCTCTGTGTAATATCGACGGCTCCCACCAGTTATGTGTCGAAAAACAAGACAACAATCGTTGCCCCGAGATATGAGTTAACACTACCTCCGAAAAAAGCAAAGTTCACATCTTCTGGATTAGTGTCAGTCACACAACAGTTATCATCGCATCCATTGAAGTCTGTGTCGACATCACAAGCAATTCCGTCCACTGGAATGCTGTACGATCTGCCACACCATACGTCTGAACATTCATCACACAATTCGCAGACATTTAGAGTACAATCAGGACTCACACAACAGTTAAAACTACCGCATAGTATGTCTTTCCCTTAAAAATGTGTTTTGACTTCAGTTTTGTCTCATTTTTTTCGATTTTAAGACAAACTCTTATCTCATGTCTGATAGATATGACGCCTCCATTCACAACAGTGTCGCCGATCCTATTGTCGAATCTGATGCCATCGGTATCCGTAATCGATGGCCCGCTTTCTCTGGTCAAAGAAGAAAAGATGCGACAACTGATTTCTGCCAATCATCCCGACTATCCGGCCATCTCCGGCCTCTTGTCTTTCATAAGTCCTTACCATAAACCGCTGACCTCTTCACCAGTGACCACTGGTCATACGCCAGGTGGGGCTGAAGTGCCGCTATCATTGAGCGTCAAAACAAATATGAGTCCGACACCGATTACGGCTAACTCTTTATCTCATTCGCACCCGTCATCACACGTGCCTTCACTGACTCGTCCATCAGTACATCTCAATCAAACCATAACATCTGCCTCTACTTTAGTCCACACACCGCCCACTGCTGTTCCCGTGTCTGTGGTGACCAGTGTTGTCGACCACAACAGAGGATTCACGCAACGGATCAAAGCTGTCGGACAGAACAGTAATAAACAAAATAAGATTATTGTCGAACACAACCCAACAGGTATTTGATTCGATTTTTACCGTTAAATAGCTTTCAATCTACAGTCTGTTCTTTAGGTACGACAGGAGTTAAGCTACAATTGGCTCCACTGCTTTCTGGAGATCCGGCCAAACCGTTTCAGTGCGCTATTTGTGGCAAACACTTGGCCTCAAAAAACGTCTATCAGTTACACCTGCGCTCACATTCTGGCGAAAAGCCATTCACTTGTAATTTATGCGGTCATTCGTTCTCACAAAAAACATCACTCACTCGTCATATGAGGTCACACACCGGCGAACGGCCCTTTCCGTGTCAGGTCAGCCATCAATCAATAGATATTTATCGAGTTTTCGGTAAATTTATTCACTCCTGAATTATTGATAGGTTTGTGGCAAAAGGTTTGCCGATAAGGAACGCATAAAAATTCATATGAGAACACATACCGGCGAAAAGCCTTTCGCGTGTGATATTTGTGGCAAACAGTTCTCTCAGGTATTGATTCCTTGACATGTGCTTTGAGTTTATGGTAAACTTAATCGCAATTCTCTTTTGGTTTGCCAGAAATCAACGGTCAAACGTCATATGAGTGTCCACACCGGAGAAAAGCCTTTCAAATGCGAGACTTGTGGCAAAGGGTTTGCCAATCGGGGAAATCTGACGGCACACACAAAAACACATTCAAATTCTTAACATTAGGTCTAAAATATGTCTAAAAGTTGTTTTCAGTGAAATGATTTGAAAATCGAAGTCAAGGTTTGGTTTTCCTGTTATTTGTTATTATTTTATTGATTTATTTGTTTTCACATTCGATTCGAATAATTATTTTTTTAAAATTCAATTTATTTTTCAATTGAAAGCAATGAAAGAGTTGTTTCAAAGAAAATTATTCCCTATTTTTGGCAAAATTTGTTAAAAATTAAGTCATTATTTGAGAAACATTTTTATAAATAGATTTGTTTTTGGAGTAAATCATAAAACTCTGACTTTCAGTAAGTGTTAAGTAATTGAAATGAAATTATAATTTATTGTCAAATAATTTACTTTTCAAAGCATTTGTTTCTAAGAAATTCAGTGCTTTTGTATTTTCAATCGATTGGCAACTCTTTTGAGGGAAAGGTATCCAATAAATACTCGATTCTGAGGTTTGACTTTGAAAATGCCTTAATGGTGGAAACGATAGGAAAGTTGTATTTTGTACTCAGCATTAGTTTCAGGACTAATTTAAAATCGAAAGTGTTGGCAAAACTACTTTAATCGCAAAATCTATTGGAAAACAATCAGTTATTAATCAAATTTAAGTCCTTTCCTCTCTTCCCTTTCTATTTCGTTTCATATAAAATGTTTTTCAGATAAAACAATCGGTAATTAATTTGAAGTCAAATTTATGAGTCTTTTCTGTCGATTGTGTCCACTCTTTTGTCTCCATGTTTTCAGAGAATTGTCGGATCAAATGTTGTGTTTAAGTCAGAGTTTTACGATTCCTAATGTAAACCAATAGTCAGTACTGAATGAAAAACAGTATAAAACTTGTAATCAAAAGTGAGAGTCAATTAGTTTGTCTATAATTCCGAATTTCATGCCTTCAATCAATTTATATACATTTGAATATTTTCTAAGAGTCTGTGCAAAAAACCGCATAATATTTGTCTCATAATAATCTTTGTCTAACTTTTGTCACATATTTTCGTTGAAATTCATCTCAAAATTCAAAGTCTTATTCAGAGAAAAGTGTTTTTCTTTATTTTTTGCACTAAAACTCTTGAAATTAAAATTTCATTTCAATTGTATAATCGTTTTGCTATTCATTGAATCGATTTATTATTAGAAGAAACAAAACTTATATTATATTTACATTAAATTAAATGAGTAAACAAAACAAAAACCAATTAATTGTGAAATAAGATTAAATATAAAATATATTTAACGATATATTAATTGTTGCCTAAACTCAAGATTATATTTGAATACATTTTAATCTATATTTGGAAATATTGATTACATTATTATAATTATTGCTATAATATTGAAATTAATGGTTATTTTTGACTCTTTAAGCGATTAAATCAATAGTAAAACAAATTGTCATTAAATTTGAAGCAAAAGAAATGAAAAAACATTTTGTAATTTAATAGTAAATTATATGAAAGAAACAAAAGTGCCGTAAAATCTCTGATCAATTAGAAGAATTATCTTGTCTATAATAATTCCAATTAATACTTGTTATATAAAACTAAAGAAACGATAAAATTTGTTATTAAAACAAATGGTTTATTGCCTGGAAGTCATTAAAACTGGTTTATTATAATAATAACTATTATTGCCATTAATTCTATGTTTAGTTTCAAAATTTCTTTTCTTTTCTTTTAATTATGTTTTACTATTAATTGGATTATAAAACGAAAGTTATTTAATGAGGAAATACAAGTCATTATTGAATGTATGCCTTAGTTATGAATATTACGACAGATAAGAGATGTTATCAATTGTTTAATAATTTTATATTAATTCAGTCCTAGTCTTACACATCAATTATTATTACAATTATTTTTGTTTTAAATTAATATTTAAAACCATTACTCGATGTTTCGTTTGAAGATTTCGATTAAAACAAATGATTATTATTTTTTGAACACACATTAGTTGGCCATCCATTCAATTATACCTCATTTGTTATATACATTCAAATATATATTATTATTAATGTCTATAAGAGAAATATATAAAATATAATTCAATTCATTTGCTGTTAATTTTTTAGTAAATTTATTTGATTTAACGATTTGTTGATTGAGTTGAATGAAAACCTGTCCCTAAAGTTGTGTTACAGACGAAAACTTTTGAATCTGTTTTCATTTCCACTAATTTGTTGCCTTTTCTATAGGTTTTAAGAAAAATTTCATTTTTTCTGAGAAATCAATTTTTTATCGAAGGATGAGATGAAAAGATTTGTTATAATTTCAGAGCCGCTTAACTGTAAATACGAGATATTATTTTGAATATAATTTTTGCACACATTTTAAATTACATTTAATTTTTTGAAAACTTTGTCTCAAAAGTTGTTATAATTTGAATGAATTCAGAAGTGATTCAATGATTTTTCAGTTTTTAATTACATTTATATTCCATTCGATTGTCCATTGATTTAGTGATAACTTATTTAGTGATTCAATAAAATGAAATTATTAATAAATCAATGAATCATTTGTCCAAATATATTGTTTCCTCATTTGTTAAACATTCCCACTATGAATGTTTCAAGCATTGGACTAAAGAACAGAATATTCGTTGTTATTCTGTGCTTTTGGTATAATCCCAGAAATATTTCATTAGTTTTTCATAACTCTATTCTGATCTCATTTGAAGAGGACTTCGAATAAAATCAATTAAGTTTTCATCAGAAACATATCAAACGACACATTGAATGGTATTTACTTTGACTGGTTGTGCAAACACTTAACAAATTGACGAATCAAATTCAGATTTCAAGTGCTCTTCACTGGCATTGAAACGGATTCTCAATTGACTCAAACCTTTTTCTGTTTATTCTCGATTATTTCAGACAGAATAACCAAGAATAAAAAAGAATAAGCAAGTCCTGGTTGGATACTATTAAATTGTGAAATAATGGTGAGGAATATTTAAAATTTGGTCATGGTCATTCTTTCTGATATTATCATCTACCACGTAATCTTGTATAGTTATTGCAAAAATGATCAGAATAAATTTGAAAATGAATTTTATTTGAGCCATAAATTGTTGACATATTTACAAAAAAAAAGTCGAATATTTGGTGTTATTTACAAAAATAGGTTTAAAATTATCGCATTCTTTGAGTCAACTTTAATAGTGATCTCCTTTTTCTTCCCGGATTACGAATACTATTTTTCATAATTTTTTGCGCCTTTGCCTCCACTCCCATCTCATTCCACTCGCAATCAGCTCCGGGTAGTCCTCCGATTGGCGAGCAGTCAAACGCTCTTTTGTCGATTGTTTCGTCGGATTTCCTGAAAATTTAACAAAACTTTCATTTAATCGACAAATAAATAGAAATAAAAATCAAATTTCGATTTAATTCCAATACTTTTAATATTTTAATAATAGTTTTAAGTATAAATTAATCGTGCGATTAGTTTAAGAATACAAATTCATCTTGGCATATTTCTAAGATATAAATATAAAAGAATATTTTATTTTATTTTATTTGAAAACATTTCAGAATAAATGACTAGAATTTTGAAAATTCTGTTTCGAATTTGAAGTTTTTCCATAAGTTTTTACTTTCCGGGATTCCTATGACCCTGTCCTTGTTTGAGCCATTCCTGAGCGGAGGCTTCTTCTTTCATACTGTTATTCTCACAGTCGGCCGCGGGCTCATCACTCAGACACTTGGATCGACGGCCATCGTCGTCGTCGTCCTCGTAATTGAAAGAAATCTCTCTTTTCTTACGTTTGATTTGATTTGGGTTTTGATGACAACTGACACCAAACAGTTGACAACTCATACTTGTTTGCCTCACTTTTCTCTTGAAGTTTGGAGTTCTTGTTGGGATTTTGACTGGCAATCTGCCTGGATCGATCACATCTCCCTCACATGACGATCCAGGCAGACAAAAATCTCTCTTCTTTCTGAGGAGTTGTCTTTGCATTAGTAGTTGAGTTGAGTTTATTTTGAAATAACATAAAATTTGGTTTAATTTATTTGAATGAAACTTTCAAACTAATCTTGGAGGCTTTCAGATTTGATCCAAGTCTAAATCAACTTACTAAAACACACCTGATATCACGTTTAAAATTGGGACCTCTGGGCGGGAGTTTTATTTGATCCACAACTCCGCAATCAGTACCTGGTATTCCAATACAATCTCTTTTTTGCAAATTTTGATACCTTTTTATGAAAGTCACCAAAAATTAATTGAAAGCAAAACATTGCAAATCTCAATCAATTGCAAGAATATTCTGTAAAACAAATTTGTTAGATAATCATGCATGTTTTACATTATAGGTTATTTAATGGTATTCTACATCTGTTTATTGATAAAAATGATCCTGATACATTAAATATTAAAAAAAACTTACTTTAAGTTTTCCAGACTTCTGTCCAATCGGTTCAACACTTGAACCACATATTGGATACGACTTCTTCTGTCATCGATTTCATGAATAACTAAATCACTAAACAAAATATCTTATAATTAACTCATTTTTGTCCAAACATTGGATGAAAACAATTTTACCGATTGTTAACCGGATCTCGAATTTCGACTTCTGTTGAAATAAAGTGAATAAATGACAACAAAATTATCAATGAATTCAATAAATTAATTGTCGACTGAAAAGACATAATAGAAGAACGAAGTGATGGAAAAACCGGCAAAAGACTAGTGTTTTGACGGTTTTGTGAATGAAAAATGATATTAAATGAGCACAGAATCGGGTTTTTATATTTGGGATTAAAGGGATTTCATCGACACTTCACTGAAAAGTTTTGAATTAATTTATTGTCAAACAGTTCTTTGAGTGCAGTCTTTGATATATTCACGTCATTGCATTTCATATGGAATACAGTCGAACACCTTTTCAACACCTTTTTTACAACACAAATAAAAAGTTGAAATATCATTCACGGGTTTTTAGAGAAACTATTTTATCAATTAATCAAAGTTTTCAAATGATTTTAATTCTAAAGTAGTTTTTCACTCATTTTTTTCTAATCTCAACAAAACTTTTGATAAAATAGTGTTAAAAACAGGAAAATATTTCAAATATTCAAAATGTTTCAAATTCTCGACTAAATTTGATAAGAATTTTGTGGAAATTTTCCACAATTACGACAAAAATTCCATTGACTATGAATTTAAAGGTTAGGTTTTAAAGGCATTATTAAGACATTAAACCTTTAAAATCAAAGCAGTCCTTAAGATAAGTTTCGAATTTTTCTTCTTCTTTGACTTTAATCTTGCAATTTTCAAAAATTACTTTTTTCAATCGATTCAATCGTTTAATGATTTGTCTGTATTTTCTATTTTTCTTCAGTGGAAATGTTTATCCATTTTTTTAGACATTGAAATGAAATTAATAAAATGCTCATCAAATTGACGACAATTTTTGTAGTGTTTATAGTTATTGAGAATATCAAGCAAGGTTTCAGTACTTTCTAGCCTTGGTAAATTTTCCACCAAGAATTTTTCAATTATTCCTCTAAGTTGAGTGAATTTGTCACTGAATAACTTGTTTTATTATCCTACCTTGAACAATTATTCTAGAGTAAAGATGAACCCAACAGCTACTCCTTGCGCACCACCTGATGATTGTTTGACAGAACAGTTGTTTTTCATTATAAATGTTTGGATAACTATTGACTCGAAAATTGATTGAATAAAAGTTTGTGCGATTAATATTTCATTCTAGCTAGGTAATTTGAAATACTTTCAGCAGCTAATAAAATTAATAATAGCTTGGTGGTTCAAAGGTTCTTTGAAACTTGAATTTAAAATATTGAAACGAAAAGACATTTGATATGCTGCAATATAAACTAACCAAGGTGCAATTGCCAACAATTTTTATTGGAGATGTGGTCATGTTTTGGGCCTTTTCAAGCATTATTAGATCTGAACATTTGATTTAGCTGGGACAATCAATCTACATTTGATTTTATCTATTCTTTCAAGTGATGCAATAGAGGCTATAGTTACCAAGGTAATAAATTGTAAGACTCTTTTAATTTAAGTATTAATTTTATTATCAATTTTCTGAAAAAATACTCAATCAATAAAAAAGCAACAAATTTGACGAAAAAGCTTACAAACAGACGAATTGAATAAAAAAATGTGACAAAAGTGACAAAAAACAGATAAAAATCCATTGAAATAAATTTAAGTTAATTTTAAACAAAACTATTAAAACAATTTATAGTTTATTTTATTTCAATTTATTCGGAAAATTGTATTTATAACTAATTTTATAATCATTTTAATAATGTTTTAATAAATCAAAAGATTTTTTTTCGTGGATTAAATCTATTTCTCAAATAAAATGATAAAATAGACGAACAAAAGAGAAGTTTTCGGGAATTTACTAATTATTTAGTTACTAATAAATGTAAGAATTTATATATAATTATAGAAAAGATTCACAAAATTAAAAGAAATATCGTTTTAATGAATATATTGATAGGAATTATCAGTTAATTGAATATAAATGAGTCATAAAATGCTGTACAAAGAGTTGTCTTACAAACACTCTGTCATCAGATTTAATGTGTTTTCGATATTTAAACTGATTTATTGTTGAATATAATCTATTTTTCTTCTAATTCTGGCAAATCTTCGTCATCACTGTCGGGACCGCCGTCTTCTTTGTCCTAAAATGAGATAAATGAGCGAAAGTTAGATTAATGTCTAGATTTTTAACTCATGTCAAGTTGAACTCACATCTAAATCTCCCAAATCCGGCATACCTGCCATTCCACCCATACCTGGCATTCCGCCCATACCTCCCATTCCACCCATACCTCCGAGACCACCCATTTGTCTCATCATCTGAAGAAGAAATTCATAAAATGATTAAATTTTTAAAAATATGATCAAATGCTCACATCTTCGAAGTCTGCACCGCCGGCGCCGCCGCCACCACCACCACCACCGCCGCCCTGTGCCTCATCATCGCCTGATTCGTCCTCGTCTTTCCACTTATTGAAATCAATCTTGAGCCAATGGGGCTTTTGCTGCTCCTTCAGAAGCCTTGCCCAATAGGGGCCCTCCTTAGCTTTGATCAGAACAAACTCTGTGCCCCGATCTCTGACTATGAATTTGGAGTCTTCGGGTTTGATGTCATCAAACAGTTCCAGATCTGCCACATATTCCTGTTTATTAGAGCCGACACCTCTGCTCAGGGATCACACCATTGATTAGAAATTGGATTAAAATGTCTGAAGTGTTGAAAATGTAATGAAAACAAAGTTTTTTTTGGTTTCTCAAAGTCTCTGATAATAACTCTCTGATTGTAAGCAAAGATATGTCAGAAGAGAAAAAACGTTGTTTTGTATCAGAGTTTGGAAATTGACTCAAATTGTAATAAAATTTGTAATAAAAATACGAAAAAAAGTGAAAAACTGTAAAGAAATGGATTTAAACATTAAAACTGAATTATTAATGAAATAAAAGGAAAAATGAGTGAAAATTAACTGATTTATGGTTTGATTGATAACCGGTTCACAAATGAAGGCAAAAGTCTTTTTGTTAATAAAATGATTGAAATTTGAATTCAATTACTTATAGAGGACTTTGTTCTTCTCTACTTTGATTTCGGGTGACTTTACGTCTTCGACTCCGATCTTGACATAGACTAAGTTCGACCTCTGGGCCCAATAGACCTGCGCCGGTAGTGATCTGTCGGGTCGTCAGTGAAAACACAGTGAAAAACACGTTTTGATCAATGATTTCAATCAAATGACTCACTTTTGTGTTGTTTCGGGCATTGTTTACAGGATTTGACCGCAAATAATGAACTCTTAATTGAAATCCAATTGAATTTGTTTATCAAAAGTCAATCAATGGTTTGATTAAATCAATCACTTCTTAAACACAATGAAAATCACTTTATTTGCGATACTATTAGTGACGCCAATGTGTGCCTCCAATTATGTCACGTGACTCAGAAATTGTCCAGAAATCAGTTCAGAAACAACGTTACTCACAGCAGAGGTAAGTGATAGGGAAAGCGGTTTTCTTTGAGTGAGAAATCAAGTTTCTGTGACAATAATGACTCATTATTAATGACTAGACAACTTTTGTCATTTCATTAACAATTGAAATGACCTGGTTTTGTATTTGTAACTGTCGTTTTCATTCATCCGAATCTTTCAAAGAAAAAATAGAAATATCCCAACGAATGATCAAATGCTCCGAATTTTGTAATTAAAGCAATTGACTTTGAAAAGATAATTATTAATCTCGATCAAGTTTGATTAATTCTTTGCATTTTAAAGGCTCTAGTTCTATTTTTAGATTCAATTATTCGAAATCAATAATTCTGATCCGATCTAGGGTTCGGTTATTGAATTAGTTTTTGTTTACGTTTTATTTGATTTGTTTTTGTTTGAAAATTTTGTAATTTATTATTCAATCCCGGCTTTCATTGGTTTTTACTCGATTTTTCTTTTGAACCAGATTATTTCACAATGAAGAGGTAAACTTAGGATATAAAAATTTACCTTAATCAATACATAGTCAGTGTTGTTCTTATTTAGTCTTGATTAATCAAGAAAACTTTAATTTATAAAAATTTGATTTGGTTAGTTTTGAACCCTTTTATGTACATTTTGTCTTTCTAAGCGCATATGTCTAAACATTAAAAAGTACTGAATATTCGATTAAATTATACACAAAGTGTCAAAATATATTTAGAAATTAAATAAAGTTTTACAAAAACAAAGTCTAATTCAATGTTTTGTTTGAAAAGAGTTTTGAATGAATCACTCAATAATTGAGTTAAACCTTAATTTTGTAAAACCTTTAATCAAAGCAAAACTATTTGCAATGAATCGATAATTGCGAGACATCTTGTGGTGAATCCCTTGAAAAGAGTCGTCAAAACAATTCAAATACACGTGAAGTGCACTGAAAACAACCTCTTCAGTGAAGACGAATACAAGAGCATAACATCACCGAATCTGATCTGAACCGGAAATGGCTGATACGCCGGTGAAGACATTAGCAAATGGACCGCAACCGGGAGTGAAATATCCAATTAAAGTCCTATATTGTGGCGGTTTGTCATTCATTTGTCACTTCGACTGATCCCTTCTTTAATTGCGATCATTTGTCCACTAATAGAGTGTTCCCTTCCTATCGAGTACTGCGAGTATTATCCAAATAACGCCAAATGCAGGGAATGGTTGGAAAGGAATTTACCCGAAGTTTTCGATTCTCTAATGAAGACATCAAAAGATTGTAAACAAATTGATTTGTTTTAAAATCTTTTGTTTTCGACCATATTTTTGACGATTTCTTCCCGACAGCCAATGAAACGAGTGGTCAGTCGGTGCCAAAAGAAGGAACAGATGTTAAGGGAGACAACGGCGCCGATAACGAAGCCTCTAATGACCCGCTCGTCGGCGAAAAGAAAGGCAGACAAAAACGCGGCGGAAAAGCGTTGGTTAAGACTAAAAAGAAGGACGACGTCGAAAGATATGTGAAACTGGCCCGAAGTAACCGGGGTAAAAAGAAATATGTCACAGGTATTATCTCAGACCCGATTTTAGCATATTTTACGATTAGATCCTTATTTGAAGCTTAGATTTATTTGTTTATCAATTGATTTAATGATTGTTGTGTTGATCTGTTCCAGTGGTTACCGGTCTGTCCACTTACGACATAGAACTGAAGGACGCGGCAAAGTTTTTTGCCTCGAAGTTCGCGTGCGGTTCGTCCGTCACCGGCGCCGATGAGATCGTAATTCAGGGCGACGTTAAGGACGATATGTTTGATCTGTTGACTGAGAAGTGGCCGGACATCGATGAGGACTCCATCGAAGACTTAGGAAATATCAAAAAATAATTTTTTAATTGTATTTTCTATTTATAATCAATTGTTTTCGTAATTATTTTCAATTTCGAAATAATTAATAAAAATTTAATCGATTTTTAGCTCCGATTTTGAAACCGATTTCCAATTATTTTGTTTTCATTCAAAAGAAATGTAAAAATAGTTTTGATTTCAAGAAAAATAAGTTTCGAATAAATATTTGAATTAATTTTCGATTTGTTCTCAATAGAGGCGTAAATGACCCGTCACTTTGTCAACCAGTTGTTGAGGTCCGGGACCGATGCCCACACATGTCTTTGATCCGGGAACGACCTGAGTGTGTCCCGCGTCTCGTATTAGGCTTGTTATGAGTCCTGCCTTTTGGGCCGCCTTTTCTATCTGAAGGAGCTCTTCCTCGTCGTCTACTTTGACGACAACCTTCCTTTGACCCGAGAGTTGCCATAATTTCAAAAGTGGCGTTTGTTTCTTCACCTGTTCATAGGCTAATACCTGATAATTCACCAGCAATTCAATTAAAAACAATCTAGTTAATTCTGATTTGTATGGAGCCTACCGCTGCATGTGAGCACTGAGCGCAGGCCTTTCCCTTTCCCATTTTGAGGTCATTCCTAATCACAATCACCAGTTTACAATCTGGTCCCAAACACTGGTCACCGAAGACCTGTTCTGCCATTTGATTAGTTAATTGTTTGGTCAAAGTTTTGTGGAGTTTAGATCTCAATACCCATCCGATTACAACACCGATACCAACACCTGCTGTCACTGAAGCCAATTGTGATATTGTATTGAAACGATCCATAAAGAGCTCAGTTATGGTATAATTCAATCAATCATTTGTTTCAATCGATAATAAAAAAGATAACAATTTTGCGAAACTGTAATAAAATTTAAAAGGAAACACACTTCACATGCATTGCATCGTTCAATAGGACGACCACTTATGGAGTTTTACATCAAAAAAGTACGTCTCCTATGAAAATCCAAATTATTCTTGGCAATTACACTCGAGTGCCATTATAATCAATACGGTTGGTCTTGAGAATCTGTTGATTATAGAGGAATGTTGATTATAAGGGTATACTTTTTAATATTAATGTGTATTGAAGTGGATTTGGAAGTTGTTGATTATAAAGGAAAGTTGATTATATAGGGTGTTGATTATAACGGCACTCGAGTGTACTAGAGCATTTTTACTGATTCTATAACAGAATCTTGATCAATGTTAAAATGAATAATAATCGCGTTTTTTACTTATTTGTTTCATTTTTGAATTTTGAATATTATATTAGTTTTAAAAATCAATTTCTTTGCAAAACTCTTGAAATGATTCTTAAAATTCTTCAAACTTTTGGTAAGAATTGAGTAAAGCCTAGAATTTTATGTAATTAGAAATCAATATTATGGTCATCACAGCAATAGTCGTGACATTCATCCGATTTGTTGAATCAAAAGACTTTTGCGACTCTTTTAAGGAAAACGATTACAAAATCAGTTATGGTTTCAGAAGAGTCGACCGAAGAGACAACGATTCGGGTTTATATCTGTTTATTGATCACCACTACTGGCAGTTGAATGTAAGCGAGGGAAATTTGCATTTCCTGTCGTCAGACAGCAAAGAAAGTGATTGGTTTGGAAGTCATTATAAACTGGCTTTTGAATTGAGTTTCAGTTATTCTTCTGGAAGTCCTTCCATCGGACTCTTGAATGTGAATTATAAATGTCTTTATTTCTTTGATAGTTACAGAAACTTTTAAATTTGTCCAGGATTATATGGACTTGATTGAGTTCCGGTCAGAAATTGCAGGACATGAAGATTTGCTTGGATTTCATGACATCGAGACAATTGAGTTGACAGACGACTTATCACT
>JAQFXL010000314.1:0-23988 GCA_034693445.1 Edwardzetes edwardsi
CTCTTTCTTTCTCTCTTCTCACTCATTCAGTCCTGACATCAAAAGTGTTTTTCCATTCGTTTCTTTTTATTTTCTATTTTCTTATGACTGGAAGAGAGTCTCCACTCTGAGGCACTCCATAACTGTTACTCTAACTATGAGTTCTCTTTATTAATGTATTTTTCTCATTTGGTTTCATATAACAAACATCCAGAGCACTGACTTTAAGCCCAGTCCTTCACTTAATTCGCATTTTTCTCTTAGCTTTCAGTTATGGATCGCTGGAAACCCTCAGTCATAAGGTTCACACCAACTATGCTGTGCACAAGAAATAACTTATACTGACTCCTGGTTTTCTTTCACTCTATGCTATTTCTCTGTCTATTTTTAATCCTTTAATCATTTGCGCCCAGAATTCCTCCTCTCTTTCCCATCGAGAGCTACAGAAATGAGTTTAGTTTTTGTTTTTATTTGTTTCTCCGACAGAAACTCAAAAATTAAAATTTCGTTAATTTATTAGTTTTTGGTTCTCAGAGACTAATCTTTTTTGATGACTGTTCGGCACTAAAGAGATGCCAGAAAACAGTTAATCAGTCGTTCATATGTTGGAGCAAACAGTCAGACAAAGAGATAGTGAGCTGCCATCCAATTAAAGTAATGCACGCATTCTTATGCTCAACATTTGAGTGCAATTTCAAACATGTGCTCCAACACAGAATCGGGTAATTTTCATAAAGAATTTTATATACACCGGGAGTGCAGTGCATGAGAAGGAATAAATATGATTGTGCAAAAAAGGACAACCACATTAATTTCATATATATTCAACGAGACTTGTCTTTGTTAGCGCACAGGTTTGCCATTTAAGGGATAGACAGACAGACAGAGCGAGTGAAATGACTATAAATTTGAATAAAATTTACTCTCAGATAATGTCAGACACGAAACGATATAAACTTCTGACCAATGGTTAGGAAGGGATTCAAAATTATTATCACTTCATTTCATACCAACTCATGGATGGCATTTAGGTTTTCCAATTGAAAACAACTTCTTGCATGATAACAAAGTTTTCAAATTAAAATTTCCATAATAATTATGATTCAGAGGATATTCAAATTCGAGTCTCACTTTTCATTTCTCTGAAGAAAAATGATTTGCATTTTTGCAAAATATTTTTGTCGGTTTTGGATAATAATGAATACATTTTAATAACAATTAGAAATTCACGCAATCATTAAAACCCCTTTTTAGTGGTGAAAAGCAAAAATTCAATTCAAGGTCTTTCACTACAATAGCTTTTTTTGTTTGGATGATTCAGACAATCAATTAGTTCCACTTCCTCTACATCTCTGCTACCTGTGCGCTAACTTGCATCAGATCAGGTATTTTCCTGTGCCTATACAGGTATTGGAGTCCAGATCGCTTAATTAGATCTGACGGAATGTGTTCAGGTATGCCATAAGTAATCTTAGCAAGTGGAAACATACACTGATATACTCTGAGTCAGACTTTGACTGATAGTGAGGTACTTCCACATGGGCTCAAAGATCGATTGGAGAAAAGGTAAGATAACATGGGTTTGAGGTAACGTTGTATTTGATTTAAAGTTGGAAAACTACTTCATTTAAAACGTTTTTAAAATATGAATATGAACATTTATTAAATTTTGCTAAGTTTAAATTATTCAAAAAGACAAGAAAAGCAGAGTGACTTGTTTAAAAATCTAATCATTTTTGTTTTGATTGCTTAGAAATGATAATAAATAAGGAATGAATTGATTGAAAGCTAATGTTTAAACATTTGAGATAACATTTGATGGCATAGTTTTGATAGACGTTATTAATGTTCGCTTCTATTGGCAGTGAGTTTGTGCTGATAGCGCCTGAATCTGGTTTTGGTATGCCTTCAACTGCCAGTCCCTCACTTCAGTCTCGTTCAGGCTTTGGAAGTGAAGGCAATAGGCTATCGAAGTTTCGTTAACGCAATCATTACATTGCAATCATAACACTGTTGTGAAACAAGTTTTGTTTGTTTGTAGCACTTCTTCATATTCTGTGCAGTCATTGCATTATTTAAACGTTGTTTTAATAAATATAAATGATTTGTAAAAACTAATTAAAGTTTTGTTTTCATCTAATAATTGACTTTTGAAATAGGCTTTTGACTAAAACTCAGTTCATATTAATATTTATGTGAATATCGGAGCAAAAGATAAATACATTTTGGATTTTTGTTTACTCAAAGCCTACTTTTAAAATCACTTTTGAAGAGACTTTGAAAAACAATAAGTGAATCGTTTGAATAAATTTTGGACACAAAAAAATCTAATATTCACCAAATCTTTCTTCAATTTGATCTGAATTTGAATTTCTTAAAGACCTCGAAAAAAGTCTGAAAAACTCTTGAATTGAAAGAAGTTTTTGTTCAGAGATTTCTTTTAACGCAAATTTGGACTCAATTTTCATTTGAATTTTATTGTGATTTAAATATCTAAAGAAGTTTTCCTTCAAAGAGATTTCAAAATCAATTCAATCATCGATTGAATGAATAGATTCATTGATAACTGATATTTGGATTCAATTCTTGCAAATAATTATTTAATCAAAAAAATAACTTTAATTTCGTCAGACTTTTAAACTCTAAATGTTTGGACCAATGCCTCAACTTTTGGTGTTTTAAGTGAAGAAGTCTTGAGATTCTGCTGTCATTTGAATACATTATACGAACGGAAGTTCGCATCAAATCGTAAGTTAATAATCGTTTGGTTGACTTAAAATCGACTCAATTATAGTCTAATTTAGTTTTACATCAATTGCTTTAAATATATCTCAAGATTTATATCAAATAATTATCGTTTATTTACTTCTTCTTAGAGTCTTATCTTTGCTCTCAATTTCTTCCAATTTTGAACTCAGAATTCATTCACACAAATAGGGAATAAAAATAAATTAAATTTTTTCCATATATTTCTCACTCAATCACTAATATAAATGGGATGGAAATGTGAGCCCAAACTGTGTTTAATATTCTTGTATTTGAATTTCAAACCCAACTCTTAAGTGAAGATTTTTGAACTCATTTATGGATAAACTTATTTTTATTTCGCTTTGATTTTTAACTTAATATTCACTCTATTTATAGTATTTGATGAATATTTTTCTTGTTATTGAATTTGTAATATTTGTTTTCATGTTATATATACATACATATAGTGTTATATAAATGTATTTATTTCTGGTTTTATTTGTTTTACAACTTCTCTGTTCACTAATTAAAAAGTTATTTTCATTTTAGACACTTGTAATGAAAAAAGTTATTACTATTGTCTGTGTAATTGCAGATCTTTTTCAGGTTTAGATTTAAATATTGCTTTTTTTGTTGGCTTTTGTTTTTGTATTCATTAAAGTTATATATCTATCGCTGTTTTTCTCTTATTTTTCTTCTCTTTAAATGTATTTTCGTTGTGTTTAATCCATTAGTCCATCCATTGTATAGCCGTTTGGGTTTACGGGCTTTTAGTTTGGATCGGAGTCTGTCCTACGAATACCAAAGACTAGTTTTATTGAATTTTAGTCGAAACAGAGGAACACAAACGGAATACTAATTCAGTGTTTAATATAATATAATAATAATAACTTTAGATAAGCGACAAAAAACTCAAATAAAAATTCAATGAATTAGAACTGAGTCCTCTCTTATGGATGTGATCTGAAAGTGTCCACAAAATAGTCTGTCGAAGCCATTAGTCATTTCATGTGTTTGACCAAAATTCTGGTTTATTTGTCGGTTTATTTATTTATCTGTTTATTTGTCTCCACGTTTTTGACATTCAGTGGACGTGTTTTGTCAGCCATTTCTTTCTGTGAGAAACTGATCGGAATTTTATTACCGAATTAGCGCTCATTTCAATTCACTCATATCTATATTTCTTATCAATTCATTCGGCAAATTATTCGAGTATCTAGATGAAATATTGAGGTTGTTGACCTTTCACAATTGCCAGACTGCTGTTTAAATCAATATGCTTTGTGTGGCCATCCCTTACCCATCCCTGAGTATTGATTTTAGATACTATTGATGTGCTTTACGAGTAATAGAGTTCACTTCGATATTAATTCTATTGAAATATAGTTTTTGTTTATTATTATTATATTAACTGTTGTTTGTCTTCGAATTAATACATTATAAGAGAATTGAGAAGTTTTTATGTTTATTATAATCTCTTTCTTCGACTAATGTTTGTTTGAATATAAGTCTCTTTTTGTTTATTTAGTTTTTCTATTATTTTCCAGTTCTCACAGTTTTCCTTTGCATTAGTTTTTGTCTGCAAATCATTTGTTGTGTTTGTTATAAATGACTTTTTTCTGTGACTTCTTTTGCTTTGCTATGCATTCAATCATTTTATTGAATATATTCTTTGTATTATTGATTGCTTTGGTTTTATACATTTTTTGTCTCTTATATCGTCTGATGTTATTCTTAAATATGTTTCTCATACATGAAATGAATACCAGTGCATAAGATAAGCTGTAAAACTGCTGTTTAGTTCTGTCTTCATGTTTGTGTTGTGTTTGCAATAATGAGATTATTCCTCAATTATTATGTATTGAGTCTTAAATCTTGTCATAATATTTATGCCCTTTTTTTAGTCGTCAAACCCATCAGAGAATGTATTTTTCTTCTCATAATTTCTTTTGAAACTCGTTTAACATAAATATTATTGTGTTTTGTAATTATTTGCATAAATATATGTTTTGATTTTCACAAAATAACAGCTCAGAACAGTTTGACAGACAGACCAGAAGAATAACTTATCTGTAATACCGATGGCTAAACATTAATGTATGAGACCTACAATGGAATACATTTAGATGTTTGGCCCCAAAAACTGTCGGCTCAGGTATTTGTGGGCACTTTTTGGCGCTCATATGACTCGTTTAGCATATCATTGCAATAGTGGTCTTCTGTGGCAAACAATTTAATTTAGATTTTCCTCTCCTTTCACTTCTATACCATTCTCTCGGGAGAGACCCTCTCTTTTGGTGATACTGTGCACACAAATAAGTCTCTCTTTTTTTGCTGTCAGAGTAGGCGTTCCGAGAGCTCAGGAGTCTTAACAAAGTTTAAACTCTGAAGTCCGAGAATGGCTTTACTTTTGCTCTTATGTGTTGTTATATCGTATTTTGGGCTTATTTTGTGACTGTTCTCAGCCGTACTTCAAATTTCAGTGATTGCTGTTTGAAAAGAAGCAAAAATCTTTTGGCTCTTTTCTGTCTCCCCCTCTGCTCTCAAACAGTTTATGTGATCCGTAGTAACAGACCACTCAAGTGGCGGAACCAATGCCTTAACTCTTAACATGTTTTCAAATATTTACTCAATTTCTTAATTGATTTTAAATATTTTCCTAATTTATTAAACTCTTCAAAGTTTATCGATTTTTTTAAATCATGTAATAATTTTGAGCTCATTTTGCAAACTAATTACATTCCGACACAATTTTATCGATTTGCGATTTTTTGTTTACATATTATGGGAATATTTCTTATGTTTTTGTCAGCTTATTATCGAATGTTAAAACTCTTTCTTAAATATCTTTTTCTCTTCAATCGATTATCTGAATAACTGTTGAAAATCTGTAATAATGTTATGTCTGTCCATATATTTGTTGCTCGCATTCAGACCTCTTTCTCTCGCTGTTTGTTGTTATGTGTGTCTGAGATCTACACCACTGTTGAGTGCATTCATTCGTTCATCTCTTTTATATTCAATCTCTTCGGTCCTGTGTTTGGAGTTTTTGAATCTTCATAATGTGAGCACTAGTTTACAGTACTTTTTCACTTAGTCTTACTTTTCAGGACCCAGTCTTTCACTGTTTGCGTCAGTAATTCATTGTAAGCGCAAAAAGTTCTTTATATAAATGCAATTTCATTCACCGAAAAACGTTTCATTTGCTCTCATTGGGGGGTATTTTACCAATTTTTGAATCCATGCTGTGCTCAAAATGGTTTTCATTGGCACTCATATACTCTGACTTCACTCAAAAAAAGAGATTTTTCTCCTCTCTTACATTTCTCCTCTCTTTTTAATGTTATATTTCACTCAACATTCAAATTAAAGTTCTCTTCGCGTCTCTCAATCTGTTTGGCCTCTAATCGAGTCATTCATTGCTTTTAAAATATTTGAATAATTATTTTCTAATTCTTTGTTATTTACTCTCTCTCTCTCTCTCTCTCTCTCTCTCTCTCTCTCTCTCTCTCTCTCTCTCGCGCGCGCGCGCGCTAAAGAAGTTATAAATTTGTTTGAATTACTTTTTATTTTATTTTCATTTCAGGCTTTAATAGACTTTTTAGTCGTTTTTTCTAATTTTCTTTCTCCACTTTCTGTCATTTATTTAGGCTTTCGATTATTTTCCTCTTTTTCACCGAAAATTATAAATAAAAATTCAAATTTCACTCTTCTATAGGTTGAATGGAAAACCTTTCCCCCAATTTTGAGCCCAAATTTGCATTTATATAATATTGTATTTATTTTTCGTTAGTCTTTTCCTCTGAAAAATTTCATTTCCTTTTTCTTGAATTGCATTTAAATGTTAACGACTTTACTCTGAATTCAAATTGAGTTAAATTTTGATTTTATTTATCCAAATGTCTTAACTTTTGTTTCAAAATCGTTTTTCTCAGGATTTTAAGGACTTATTTGGGAAATATATAAATCTTGATATTTGGGAAATTTCTTTTGATTGAATTTTACCCAAACTCTCGATTTTGTCGACTCATTTCTTACGTGTGTTTTGGGGCAAAACATATGCGTTGTGAACATAGCAAGGAATTTGTTTTCTCACCAAACCTTTTAAGCAAATGAAAAAAAGTCAATTATCATTCATCAAATGCTATCCGCCTTTTGTTTCTTTGCGTTTTCCACTGTTTTTTACTTTTATTTATGTCTCCTTTTTTATGATTTGAATGCTTTTGAATTTATTATCATTATATGTATTATAGTTTTTCTCATTTTTCTGTCTCTGAAATTTACATTAATTTTCGTATCTCTCTCTTTAGTCGATCGCTGTTTTCCGTCTCTTCTCTTCTTTTTCATCTTTGATATCAATAAATAATTTGTTTTTTCATTTTTTATTATTTATTGCATTTTGTGTTGCGTTCGACCACTACTACTGTTTTTGGATCTCTCTCTCTCTCTCTCTCTCTCTCTCTCTCTCTCTCTCTCTCTCTCTCACTCTCTTTCTTTCTGTTTTTTACATTCTTTTATTTTATACTTCTTTTGGTAATTGGCTTTCTTTCCAACACTTATTGTCATCAGTTTTATTGACATCGAAAATATTGCTGTCATTTCTTTGTTCACACATTTTTCTCGACTAAACTCAGCTTTTGTTTTATCCGTACGACCAATAAATTTCGACATTCATTTACAACAAGTTTTCTTCTTCTTTATACTTGGCTTTCATTTCTGTCTTTTCTGTTCTGTTTATAATAGTTTTGGCGAAACTTCTATTCGGATCTTTTCAATCATTAAATTTCTCTAAAATTAATTTTCTTCAAACAGATTGCAAACAATTTTGTATTCTTTATGTTTTCGTAGGTTTTATACGACAAACGTTTCATTAATTTTTGTTAACAAAAGCGAAATTCAGTTTTTTATTGAGTTAAGCGATTCTTTTCTTTCAAAGAAAAATTGTGTTTCATTTTCGCTATTTTTTCGTCTGAAAAATCAAAAGAATAGCAAAATATTTGTGCGAAACGAACACAAAACTAATCAATTTTATAGCATTT
This sequence comes from Edwardzetes edwardsi, assembly GCA_034693445.1. Taxonomy (NCBI): domain Eukaryota; kingdom Metazoa; phylum Arthropoda; class Arachnida; order Sarcoptiformes; family Ceratozetidae; genus Edwardzetes; species Edwardzetes edwardsi. The sequence goes on from JAQFXL010000314.1 coordinate 7,767, forward strand.
ATAGCAGTTATGGACCCATTATATAATGTCGAGTCTTTCAGATTAAATAGAGTGCAAACTCTTGCTATGAATACCCACTCTGTTGCCATTCCTCAGCTGCTCATCCTTGGTCTCTCTCTCTCTCTCTCTCTCTCTCTCTCTCTCTCTCTCTCTCTCTCTCTCTTTTTTTTTTTTCTCTCTATTCGCTGTCCTCTCCTCCCATACGTGCTTGTGTTTAGTTATCCATTTCTGATGCCATTCCCCGCACAATGACAGCCACCGAAACAGATTTTTGACAGAAGCAGATGATAGCATATGTTCGCTTAATTCTGAGTCCACCCCTCCATCTCACTCACTGTTATTCCTCATCCATAGCCACAAATGTGTTTCCGAAATGGTTTTTTCTCACTTTTAGTTAAACATTGAAGAGATCAAAACCCGAAATATATGCTGATCCATAAACAGACAGTTAGTCTGAGATGACATAAAACAGTACCGCACAGAACTGCACCGTCTCTTATATAAGTTTAACTAATAGTTTATGAGGCGTCAAGTCTTTAAACATTTCTGAGAAACTTTATTTTTCCACTCATTATAATTGTTGGCATTTTTTCTTTCTTTCTTTTTCTCGGAATTTACTGTTATTTGTGCCCATTATTAGTGTTCATTGTTTTCACTTCACTTTATTTTACTGTTATTTTGTTTAATTTTCAATTGACACGAATGTTGTGCTGTTTTCTCCTTTTTATAATTCAATATTGTTTTGTTTGAAAATTATGTTATAAAATAGAAATTCAATACATTATTATAACTATATTATGGTTTATATGTTCATAAAAATGAATGTTTTCGACAAATGTTTTTCAATTTTTTCTCTTCTCTTTATTTCCATTTGTTATGTCTTTTGCAGAGAAACTGTTCTTTTCTTTTCTTATTATAGTTCTGATGTTCTCTTAGTTTTTCAATTTTTATTTCGTCTATTGGTTTGAAAATTTCAATTTTACTTATTGTGTTCTCTGGTCTGTTGTCTGGGCTTATGGTTAGTCTGAGGAATAGTTTTTTTCTTTGCGATTCTTATATGAGAGTCAGAACAGAATAATGAGGGCATTCGACAAACAGTTGATTGAATTGAACGGATATTTTGGGGTCTTTAATGGCAACCACTTCTTCGATAGTAATGTTTGAGTTGTGTTAAGGTCTTTGTTGAACACATTGCTATTTGTGTGATTATCTCTTATCCAGTTATGACACATTTGTGGCCATTTGCTACGATGTTTGGCCGACACGAGTCACTAACTATACTCTTCTATCGTCAGATTCTCTATGTTTTCGTTGTTTTGTGTGTTTCGGACCAAATGCCAAATCATAACACAATCTCTGACTACAGCCAAACACACACTCCGACACTCATTCACTCGACTGACTGTCTGTATATTTTAAGACTATTTTATATTGGATTCAGAGATCTGGTAGTTTTGATAATATAAGTGCTATTTTTCTGGTAATGTTCTCTTTTTTCTCACTCTTGCCTCTGGTTGTGTAGACTTGTGTTCAATCACTACAAAGACTACTAAAACTTAATGGCTTTTTCTCGACTCTCAGTAATAACTTATTATTATATTATACATAATATCATTATATTTGCGAATATATAACGTTATGATAGAGTAGTTATGTATTGAAAATAAATGTATTTCACATCAAAATTCATTTTCATTTTTTCTCATTTATTTTACTCGACTCTGTTTTTTCAGATTTCACGGTCGGAAAAGTTTATGCAAACAATCGCTAATCTAATAGATTGGAGGACTGGTATCGTTGCCATCACTAATGATATTTACTGTAAGTATGAAAGCATTTTTGCTATGAATAATCATCAGATTAGGTCTCTTTTTGAAACATTTGATCCATTTTTTAAATTATAAGACTTTATTCTCTCATTTAAGGGAAGCTATTATTCTATTGAATCTATTTTCAGACATAACTTAATTTTGGAAATTTTTCTTTCCTTTCGGTAATTGATTTGGTGTTGTGTTCGCCACTCATTTGCCTTTCATTTCAGAATATTCTTTGTGTTATTTAATGTTTTAAAAATAAATTTAATGATAACTTTTAGGATATATTGATATGAAAAATAGCTTCAGTACTGATGCCAGCGCTCAGTAATACAGTATGTCTTATGTCTGTACATATCATTGAAAATTGAATTTATTAGTTAAACGAATCGATAAAATTACTTAATTTAATGTCGAATGTGTTCGTCTCATGTGTTTCTCTCATGTGATCGTTTGGCCTAACATTACATTACTTTCCGAATGTAATTTCATTTAATGTCTATTTCTCTGTATATTTCTCTTATTCTTTAAATACATTTCTCTATTTCTCAACTTTTAATGTTAATCCAAAGTTTTCGCCGAAAACGCTTGAAATTTGCAGAAATAGTCTGCGTTTTGTGCACTCATTCGTTCATTTATTTATTTAATTGATGCCATCATTAAGGCTCTGAAACTTTTTTGAGGAAAAAATTATTTCATTGTATTTATATTTGCAGTTAAATTGGTTTTATTAAACATTTCTTTCTTTTTGGTTGTGTTTGTGATTAAACTTTTCGTTCGTTTCATATATTATTCAATTTTTCTCATCTCATCTCAGATACAAAATTAATAGTTTGTAGTGTTTTTCAAAGAGAATCTCATTATTTTTTGATTTGGTGGCCATCCCTTTCCAAAGTTCATATCCTTGTATACAGTTTATTGATAGTGAGAGTGTGAGGCCTTTCCAACTAATATTATTTATGCCCAAACACAACAACTTTGAGAGACTCAATGCTTGGTCTCATCTTCAATAGGTTTTCAGGGGAAAGTGAACGATCTCTCTCTCTCTCTCTCTCTCTCTCTCTCTCTCTCTCTCTCTCTCTCTCTCCCTCCCTCCCTCTCCCCTTCTTATTCTTATGGTTGTGTTTTGCTGTCAATTTCTGATGCATTTGGCTTTGAGTGCAAATGAAGAGACGACGTGACCAACATTCGCAATTAGGTCTACATCACAGCTTGATTTCGTTGATTATATGAGCCAATAGTGGCGTAATATCTATGCAAAACTCAATTCCGATTGCATTCCTAACCAATACTTTATCTCCTTTTCTCTGGGGATTTGATTTTTTTCGTGAATTTCAATTTTTAATGTCTTTATTCACTAGTATTTCATTCGACTCTTTTCTATTCATATTCTGTGTTTTCAAAGCATATGAAAATTGATTTTTTCCGCTCAGAATTAAATATTTTGTTCGTTATCTTTCATATCTGTTCAATGAAGTTATCGATTCTATGCAAAATGTATGCGATTTTTCTGCTGTTTTGTTGATTAGACTCAGCTCTTGATTGGACACTGAAATTGTAATTCAAATGAATATGATTTTAATTTGAAAAAATTATAATAAATGAATGTCTTTTTATCGCTTAATTTCATTTAATCTCTAATTTTAATGACCGGTTACGTCACTGGTTTGCCTTTTTGCTCAGGTATTCTCCAATTTATTGCCCTTTAGTTTAGGTAATAGTTTTTATTCTGGTTTTGTATTTTAATTTTTAAGACCTCTTCTCTTATATTTTATGCGATCTCTTCGATCACTAGATTTTCTGATATTTTATTTTCGCCGAAATTTTTAATCATTTGCCAGTCTTTCGGTGTTTTCCAAGTTATTGGCGTTTAAAGGTATAAAAGATGAATAAATAGTGCAATCATTCTCTCATTGCTCTTCTCTGTTGAGTCTACCCTAAATCATGTTATTTTGGGTGTGTTTTGGTTTTGATCTCTCGGCGCTCCACTCTCTCCTCTCGTCTGTTACCTTCAGTTTAAGGTCTCTTAGATTTTTTTAATTTAATAGTTGGATATCACAACGTTTTATACAACTTTCGTGTTTCGACTCTATTGTGATGTATAGATGAGTATAAGGTCTGTGCCTTATATGAGATATTTTATAAAATACTATTACTTTCTGATAGACATGTGATTAGATTTTTTTCCTGTGATTTATTTATATGTATTTTTCTTTCGCTTTCATTTCACTCAAACACTTTTCAATCAAATTATTATTTTTCTCAAAAAAACATTTCTCTTTAAAGTTTTTACTCTCGTTTTATCATTTATTATGTTTCACTTAAATCGCAAAATAAATATAATAAATAGACTTTATTTTTAAGCAATTGATTACTTCTTTTGTTCTTCAAAAATAACTATTGAATCAAATCTATTGAATAGTTTTGACGAAAAGCCTTTCAGTAGTTTTCTCACTGTTTTTGTTATATCCGAAAGCATTTACTTTAAAAATATTATTATTGACTTAAAGAGGAAAATCTGTTTTTGTTATTCAGTTGTTTATTGTTTTCTTCGATTATACGTATATTTGAAGTTAATTTGAGTATTCATTTAAAGCCGCCATAAAATGAAGTTCAGGTTTGAGTATAGCTTTAAAACAATTGCAAACATATTTCTCACTTTCTTTTGTCTTTGACTGGAATTACAAACAAATATTTGTTTCGTTTCGCTCTTTTTGTTGGTTCGCTCAGCCGTTGTTCTGTTAGAAAACCTTTTTGGCACTTAAGTGTGAAAACACTCTTCCACTATACATAAGGGACAGGTATTATATTTATTGCACACAACACACAACTTTTTTATTATCACTATTCCGCTAATGTTTTGTCGACCAATTAATATGAAAAAAGTTGTGAAAATTGTTGCCATTTTGGGTGTGAATTGAACTCTGGGCTCAAACTCCGCGATTAAACGCTTTTTATGTATGTGTTATTGAAAACGTGTACATAATATCAGTCCTTTCTCTTCAATTATATCAAACCTGACTATAAATTAACAATTTTTTTTTGATTATATAAACTCTATCTGTGTTGGCATTTAAGTTATGGTGAGTTTTCTTCTGCCATTCGTAACCAATAGTGGGTCCGACACTAATCTTTCATTAATACTGGAATATTGATTGTCTTTTGGTGTATATGAGTGCCAGTAATGATTAAATCATTTTCCAGTAGTTATCTGTAGTCAGTCCTCGCAATACTAACTTAACATCAATAATGAATTTTTTTGTTGAGTAAGTCATCAATTGATGCCATTATATACCACTTTAGATACTAATGTTTTTCGTACAGAAGTCCTCTGTTTTAATCAAACTCTTCAAACAATTACTGTTATATTCAAAGGGCATTTAAGTGCTATCGTTAAGCACTTTAATGATTCGTCAGTAAAAAAATTATTCTAATAATTCGAGTTATGTTATGTTCTCGTCTTTAAAACACTAATTATCAGCGAAACAAACTCTGAATTTTGAAAAAAAAATCTTTTTATTTTTGATGTTTTATAAGTTAAATGTATTTAAAATTCTAATTAAAACCTTTTTGATGGCTCCGGAAAAATAAGAAAAATATATAACGAATTAAAGACATGAAAAACTTCATTAACTAAAAGTTAGTTAACTTTGAGTCGTAACATCCGTAGCCATGTTTGAGTTGCGAGACCACCACCACCTCTACCCTCTACCCCACTTACGCCGCTTTCTTTTTATGATATCTGCTCAATGTTGGAGCCCTTGATTGCAAGCCCTACCCATTGCTTAAGTATTAGCTGTTTGTGCGTAACGTTATTATAAAGTATTGAATATTTCTTTTTTGCTCTGACTCTGGCCTTAGGATAACCTCTAATACATTGCTTTTCGTTTAGTTATTTCAGAGTTCGTATACATTAATCAAAATAATTAAATCACTAAAAGAGAGACATTTATATGAAAATAGTGTAGTCTTGTGAAGGACTACGGCTTCACTCAAATAGAGGCTCAAGGAATTGATTTATGTAAATGAAGTAAAAGTAATGTTAATTAGCTTTTATTTGTTGATTTGAATCAAAAATAAGTTTGAAGTGTTGTGCAAATAATGCGATTTCAATGCTATTCAATGAGTTTTATGCCTTCAATGAATGAAATTCTCGTTTTTGCGATCATTTATTGTGAGAATGATTGCCATCGCCTTTAGTTCGGGTAAACCTTTGGCTCTATCAGTGCCTTCCCTCTCGACAACTCATAATATTGTCGTCTGAAATGAGTTGAGATCAGACTTTGCACACAGTATTTGTTGGTGTTTGCCATTCAAGTGAGAGCCAAGTGTTGAAGGGCTGACTGGCTCTACACAAATCGATTGGCTTCGCGAGTGTTTCAGTAAACACTTGACTAGAAATCGGACAATATTTTCACTCAATATATTTTACCTGATGTTTGCAGTGCCAGCGCTAAGGCATAACATTCTTCAAGACTTTTCCATTAAGTCACTCATCGAATAACTTTTCGCTCGATCATTCAATTTGAAGACATAAATATCTTTTTTCCATTTCCTTCAAATAGTATTTCCATCGATTCATTGCAATTGTTTTTTATGGCAATCGCTTTGTTGTTATGCATTGCAAAGACTTGTTGTGATTCCTGTTTTATTGAATAATAGATTAGTCATTCCCTTCGTTTCGGTAACCGTTGTGTCTATGAATTAATTATAACTATTAGTACTATTTTATTATCGGTTTGTTCTCTCAATGACCCCAACTTTGTCTCTCTCTCTCTCTCTCTCTCTCTCTCTCTCTCTCTCTCTCTCTCTCTCTCTCGGATTTCTATTATCTTCTTTAGTTGTTTGGTGCAAATGTTAGCAATATTTGCATACAAAGAGTCCACTTCCATACGGATCTCATGGAAACGATAGCGGCGTCGCCCATATGTGTGTCTATACTTCGCAGATGAAAGTCTTGTTTGACTCAATATTGCGATATAACTGCAAATAACAGTTAATCTATTATTTGATTGGTTCTATTCTCTCCCTCTTTCAAAGTATTTGATCTGTTCGGCACTTATTTTGCATTCAAACACAGTATTATCGGGTAAATAAAGGACTGGTTAGACATGAAAATCGCCATTTCTTGTGATTTCTTGCGATGACTTATCTGTGGATCGCATCTCATATTTTTATAACTGATATTTTGCGGCATTTTCTGCACGAACTTCACTCACAATCATATGAAAGACTCGTTTATATGTTGTGTTAAAAACGTTATCGTGATTTCGGGCTTACCATTCAATTGGTTTTAAGTTTCCGAACCACTGGTGCTCTTTGACCTCAATCCACACAACAAATACCCGTATATTCCGTCCTCTTCTCATTGAATGATTAAATCATTGTTTTCTGAATAACTCTGTTCTTAACTGAAAAATACTTTTCCTTAAAAATGAAATTTATTTAAATATTTTTTGCAAAAGACTTTCATTTCATTCATTCCCACAGTTTTCGCATTCATTAAAAATTCTTTGGTTTTTCTTTTCAATCCTAATAAATGTTGTATTTTGTGTGTGATTTATGGCTTTCGCTCTTAATTTCCTCGCTTTCAAATCAATTATCATTTTTTATTAGCCATTAAAAACTCTTTCTTTTCATTTCACGAAATAATTTCCTTTTGATTCATTGAATTAGTTTTCAATGAAATAAATAATTAATAATATTATTTAGTTTTAGGCTTTGATTACTTACTCTTATAGTTAAGTCTTTTGTCGATTGAATCTGTATTTCGTGTTCAGAATGTGTCAGACTATCGATGAGAAAATCAATAATTATGACCACTTTTAGACCTCTTTCTTCTCCTTAATATCAATTTTTCACGACATGTCCTCAAATGGAAACAAATATTTATGATTTTCAGACGTTTTAAACAAAAATTTGATTTATCTTTCAATTGAATGAAGTTAAGCTCAAAAATTAATCAAATAATGATATGAAAAAACTGTTGATTTTCTTTAATTATCTTCTTTTTAGTTATTAATTATAATTATTGTTATTTTTGCTTTCAGTTCAATAAATCAAATGAAAGGTTTTTTCAATTCTCAGAATCGGTTTTACGACTGGACTGAGCAGTTCTGACGCCTTCGTTGCTCAGAATTTTTTTTTAATGTTCACTCGTTTTAAACTACAACTGAGAACTTGTCTCAAAAGAATTATTATTGTTTTTATGTTAAATAATTATATGTTTGGGCGAAGTCGTAGTCTCTATATATATGTGCTGTGGATTCATATGTAATGGACTTTTGTGTTAAGATTTTTCGTGTAAAACATTCATAACATTAGTGTCACAAATATTATGTAAGAAGTGAGTGAATGAATGAGTTATGTTTATGTTATGCGATGTGTGTTCGCACTGTTCGCCAAAACACGACTCTGAACACACAGTTAGGGCTCTGTAAGTAGTCTTAATTTACACCATTTCTATGTATGAATTGGTTTTTGTCACAACTTTTGTCGACTATTTTCTCTCCACTCCTTTTCGACCTAATGTTTTGCTAAACAATTTCCCGACTGTTTCTGCTTTGAATAGATTTTGAAACCCAAATAGTCTGACATATTTTGGCGCAAATAAGTTATCAATATTTGACATATGCTTTGAATGCATTGACACTTATTTATATACAAATGATTTCGATTCAAATGATTTCGTATTGAAAGTCAATCGAATGAAAATATTCCGATTTTTTGGATTTTCACTTCTTTTTAGATTTGTTGAATGCATTCGTTTGACTGTATTTGCATTCATTGGGCTCTCAGTGTATAAAAGACAGACTTCTGTTTAGACAGAGATAACAAATGTTTTTTAAGTTTTATTCCGCACTTTATTAGGAAATAGAAAGCGTTTATTCGTTGAAAATATTTTTCAATTCTGTTCTGTCGAGTATTAACATATTGGAGAGGAGAAGAGCTATTGTATTAAATGGGGAGCACATACTTTTGCAGGTATTCTTTACTATACGCTCATAACAATTGAGTTTTCTGTTGTATTATATGGAAGAGTGTTTGCGAATAGCAATTAGAATACTTTTGGTATATTATATAACTTTAGCCAAATTGAAATTATATCGATCTATGTTTTGCCTGCACTCATACATACACTGCCGGAGTCAGAGTCTATGACATCTGTATATTATGCAAATTTTGACGCCAATCACTACTATTATTAGAATTATTATTAGAGTTAATTTATTGCAACACTTTTACTGTTTTCAACTGATATTGCAGTCCGTTATTAAGAGAGCCTTAGTCCAAATGCTAATTACATATACCGTTCCAATCGATGCGAACAGACATTCCGTTTTGCATTCATATAAACATTTGTCAGAATATTTTTCTCGTTATCTGACAAACACTTCAGTGAATGAACTTTCAATGAATTGCTTTGGAAAACGAAAAACAGATATTTTGATTCAGTGATTAATACCTCTTTTGCATAATATATATCGGAATTTGAATCAATGCAAACCTATTTTGAATATGTATTTCAGATGTGATGTATTAATACAGCAGACAATTGATTAATTATTTAAATTATTTTCTACTTTTCTACGAATAAATCATTTTTTAAATCATTCTTTTGCTGATATTTATATTAAATTTATTCTCTTCTCTCATAAGTTTGAGAAATACTTTTTTCGTTTCAAATATATTTTTCTCGTTTTTTCGTAAATCGATTTCCAATCGCAACACAATTAGAAACGTTTGGCGAAAGAAGTATTACTCGAAAGGCGTTCGAAAGCCATAATCTGTAATCAATACGACGACGACGATCGCGGATCTATTGATTTCTTTTCTTCTTTGAGCTCAGCTTAACTTTAAACGACTTTAAACTTTTGATCCGAAGATATAATTTCTTTTTTTACTTTTGGTTTGGCTCTTATTTTTGTTATAATTATCGTTAATAATACATACGTTTAACTCTAAACTAATTTTTTATTTTATTTATAATACATTCAATACTCATATATTGATGGCATGTATTACAGAACAAAATAATTATATGTCAAGTAATAGACACTTAGATTTGTAGCTTTTGGTTGTGTCTCCTCTCCTCTTCTCTTCGATATATATTCGGGGCTCTCTTTAAATGATTTTGGGCTCAAAAAACTTTTTGCATTGAAATGATCGCTGAAAACAGGTTCGCTCTGTTATATGAACGGCGACTTTTAAGGCCCTACCCATCTGTTGGCTGGCGCTGACCTTTTCTCCGCAAATAAGTCCAGAAGCGATGATGTTTTGGTGGCGATGGCGTCCCTCTCTTTACCACTTGGTTCTCTCTATGGCCTGTGCTATTCCCTGTGCTCTCAGTTCACTCGAGTGTAATGCGTTGCCATAAAAGAGACGGCATTTTGTCTAATATTTTAAAATCACTCGTGAATTGCAAAATGTAGACAATCTCTGCCTCCTTTTGGCTTCGCTTTTCGTTTCACTGCTTTATTGTTAAGAGATTTCAAAAATTGTATTCAAACCCAGACTTGAGTTGAATTGAGTTTTTTAAGCAATGACTTGAGTAGTCTTTTCACAGCAAAGAGTCCTTTTAGAGCACATTCTTATAACCAGTTTTTATTGTCATTTGATTTTTTCACACATTTTATTGGACACATATTTTATTCTGTGCTAATATTCTGTGTGTTTATCTATGTTTCTATCAATCGATAGAGAAATTCGGTTAAAAATTTGTTCTTCTTTTTGGACGAAAACTTTGAACTAATGTTTTTGGTATTTTGCAAATCAAATTCAAAATAATTAAAATTTGAGTAATGAATGTAATAAATAACTAAATCGCGTGATATTTAGTTAATAAAGAAAAGGCAAAAACTGATGCCCGAAAAAAATGGTTACAATTTGTGTATCTTTTGATATGCTTTTATTCGCGTTAATAATATTAAAGCGATTGCGTGACTCGTATTCACTATATTTTTCTTCTGATACCGATATCTACAAAAGAGAAGTCCTTTTTTGCTCTGATATTATATTTGATTTATATTAAGGGATACTTAGTCTTCATCTCTAGAAATTCATTTGATATGAATGGTTACTATCCATAAGAGTTAAAAATGTGTGTCGGTCTCTGCTCTGCACACAACACACATCTGTTGCGACTGTAGGCTAATCATTAGAGGACTGATCTCCTGCTGGGATCAATTGGCGCTGCCATTAGGCCTATTGATCGATTCCACTAAGGATTTACGTTTTATCGATCTATTATTGCATTTGAAATGACTATCAAAATATCTGTTTTCAGCTCCCATTCACTTCTCAATTGAAATGTTTGGTTCAGTAGTAGTCATATTGAAAGTATGTCTGCACTGCGGTGTCGGGTCCAGAAACAGGTCATTCAATTACAGTTATTTTGAGCCATTAATCTGTTGATGACTTGACGTTACAATCATTTGGCAATCAGTGGTCACATCGTTTCAAATATCATTCTCGACATTAAAATTAAATATTTCTCTTCTGTGGCATTGAATCTAAACTTTATTATACTTTTATTTAATTTGTTAACAGTTTTCTCAGACTCTAGTTTAGTCTATGAATGAAATGCAAATCCTTCCGGGTTTTTGTTACAACCATTTGATAAAATAATTATTTGTTCTGTAAATATGTGAGAGCACAATTAGTTCAATGTTTTCCTTACGTTTAATTATTTTAGCTCTTCATTGACCTGCAATTTGGGCTGAAAATGCTTTTCTCATTTGGTAATCGAAGTCTTATGTTTTTGTCATTTATTCTGTTGGCCTAATCGTTGTCAGACATGTGCTCTTAATTCAAGTCCAAACCCCAGAAAGCCTTAAATCGTTTTGTGTTGCGTTGGTTTGACTTTTCGTTTTAATGATTATTATATTTTGTGTTTTGCAAAGAATTAATGTTAAGAATTGTTGTGTTGGTTGGTATCCAACAGTCCTCGGATTTGTGCCATCAAATTGATGTCCGATCCAGATATGTGTGTCATCGCAAATATTAACCATCTATTTATGGTTATCTCAAAAGCGTAACCCATCTATTGATGTCTCATCAGATTTCTTACTGAAAAACTATCTGTCAATTATTTTTGATGTGAAAACAATCTACACTTCATTCTCACTGTTGTTAGCCTTGTTTTGAAGCTCTGTTTTCGAGTTTTACTCATAATTATTATAATCAGATTTTTTGTACGTTTCTCCACTCAACCCAATTAAGGCTATCAGTAGATGTTATTCGTATGACTAACCGCTGATATTCAATACTTTCCTCTTAAGTATTGATTGTTTTATGATTTTAGATACTTATGTGTCTCTAATTAAGACTTATTTATCTCTAATGACAGCCATTTTCTACCAAAAGGGTTGGTAATTATGGGAATAATAATAATAATATTAATATTAATGAGTGATTTTCGATATAATATTTGTGTTGTTTTTGGTGTCCCTCTTCTTCTCTGTTCTCTCCGGTCTGTTGTCGTCTAATTTGATTAATGATATGATTTATGCATTCAGTCGACGTAATTAATAGGTATTGGATTTCCCTTTGATTATACAGCAAACACTGCTATAAAGGACTGAAGGACTGGTCGGTTGAGTTCCCGGTTTGCCTTTTGATTCTGCGAGTCATTGCATTCCTGCTGTGATTATTGCCATTCACTCCATAAAGATCAGTGTCTAAGACATATATTGTGTGCACCGAAGTAGCGAAAGGCAGGCTTGCAATGCCATATCTTGAGTCAACTGTGCCTGTGATGTGCCACTGCTGACCACTGCTCTGCTCATTAAGCCTCTCATTTGTCACTGTCATCCCTACCCCTCAGGAAGTTTTAACTTCTTTTGAGCCACAATTGCTTCAGTGATGATCACTTTCACGTGAATTCATTAGTCGTATCTAATTTGAAAGTCTTGTGCTCTGCTCTTCAAAATCAAGAAAATCCCTTAAGTGGACCAAAACTCGCTCTCTTAGTGTCTCTCCCTTTTGCTCTCATTTGCTTTGAGAGGTTTTCAGTTTTGATTTTGGTTTTGCCTTCAAATGCGGTCCCAATAATAAATTGCATTCCATTTCGACCAAACACTCTCTGATCTCTGGATTTCCGTACGAATTCACTGATTGATAGTTTTTGGTCTTTGAGTTAACTTAAAAATCATATACCAGTCTATCCGTTGCTATTCGTTCGCTTCAATACATGCCATCCGATTGTTTGGACGCTATTTCACTACATTTTTCTTGTGTTCACTACTGGAATATCATATAAAATATCTGTTCCGTCAAAGTATTAAAATATCTGAACACAAATTCCATCAAAAGTAAGTCAATTCTGGTTATTATTTATTGAATATTTCGCATCAGTTGTGAGTCAAAGACTTCTTTTTTGAGAATCTCAAGAATCAGAGTATTATTTATTAAGAATATATTCTCTGTTTTCGTAGTGTATTGAAAAAACTTAAATAAGTTTCTTATAAGAAGAGATTTAATACAGTGTTAGCTATCATCACATTTTGTCATTACTTTAATCTTTCGTCACTTCTCCTCAAAAATGTGTTTTTCTATTCAGACTTGAATTTAATCAGAGATTTGAAAACATGTTTTAGTGGAGCACAACCTAAGCACAGCCCTAGAATGCTATATAAGTTATATAACGCTTAAGTGTTTCTCTGAAAAATAAAATGCGAAAAACTATTAAAACTATTCTATCAATTTTGAGGATCATTTGTGCCAAAACTTGTTAGACTATAAATGCGTTGAAATGTATTTGTGATAACCATCGCATCTATTAAAAGCAAGAAAATAAAAATTCAATACTCAAGGAATAGTGTTTGAATACATGGGACCAACTCTTGTGTGTGTCTCTCCTCTCGTCAGTGTATGTGTTGATGTGTTCCAAAGCTCTTATGGGGTTCTCGTCTATTCAATCAATGTTATCAACAAAATGTTTTCTACAATTTTTTAATCAAAGCATTTAATCTTCACAATAGTGAGCATACAATGCGTTTAAACTGTTTTATAATTTTGTTGTAAAACTTATTTGGAGGTAACGGTTAAGTTCATTATGTTTTTTCTGTTGTCAGATCTCATTCTTCTTCTTCTTCTTAAACATCTTCTCGAATGTTAGGCTCTTATTCTGTCTGTGAATTCAATTATTCTTCTCTTTATATTGTCATTCATTGTTAGGCATTAAACGCAAATATAATTTGACAATCATTTAGTCTATCATTTATTATACAACTATTACACAACTCATACCTGTCTTTCACTCGAATTGTTGTGTTGATTGTATTCATATTATTTTTCAGACATTAATTTTTTGCGTCTCTTCTTATTGTTGTTGAAATCAATTTATTATATTCTCTTCATTTTTGGGATCATTAGTTTTGAGACGTCTTTTGAAGACATAATAAATAAAATTAAGTTTTATATCATATGTAGTAATAAATGGGTTCAGAATTGAATTTTTTATTTGTTTTTCATTATGTTCGTCCTCTTCTCAATCGATTCTTTCTTTTCTCATCAATCATTTCATTTCTTTGCTTGTTATTTATCAAAATCCTGTTCAGTCATTCAGTTTAATGTATTTAATGTCTTTTAATTTTCGATTTCCTCTTTAATGGATGAAAAAGGAGATGGGTGAAAAATAAATAAATGTTTCCATCAGATTAAGGATGAAATTTTTAATTTAAAAGATAGATTGAAAGAGCCTGGATAATAAATATATTTTTAATTTATTTGATAAATATTTAGTAAGTTTTCTCTTGTTTTTTAGCGCTTCTGTTTGTCATTATTTCGAGGCGTCTGAATATTTATCATAATTATAAACGATATACCATTTGCTGGATATAATTCGTGCACTAATTTTCATGATTCGAGAATTTTAATCACAAGTATTTCTGTTCCACTCATTTGTTTGATTCGTTACTCATTTTCGTTGGAAATAGAGTTCAAAATACAAAGTTTTCGCTGAAATAACGAGAAAACTGTTTGTTATCAACGAATTGTGTTTCCATTTAAAGTAAGTTTGTTTTAATCAAAAAACAATTGATATTTGTTTTAATAGTGTTTTCGGGCAAAAAATAATTGTTAGGGCAATGATCACAAACTATCTGTTCTCTGATCGCTGATTAGAAGTGGTTGTGTCTGAAGCTATTGGCCAGAACTGGTAGTGATAATTGTTCTGTTCTGATACTAATTTTGGAAAGTTATCTGACACACGTCCACATTATTTAATTTGAATAATGACTTTTGGCTCCTATATATAGCCTTCAATTAGCAAAAAAGAGCAGAAATTTAGCGATTTTTTGTGTTTGAGTTTATAAAATATAAGTTTAGATATAAATTAAAAATCTGAACGAATAAATTGAGTTCATTTTATTGGTGATTTAGCCCAGGGTCATGCTTTAATTTATTATTATTATTATCAGTTATATAAGTTATATCCACTACTCGTTGGGTTATTTTATTCCTCTCTGTGTTTGGAACATAAGGCGTGGTATTTATCTCTTCGGGGATAACATAGTTTTCCTATCAAAAGCAGATGTAGAATAAAAAATTATTTTTTAAACATTCAGATTCTCTCTGCTCTTCTCTACTCTCATCCCTGGTTGGGCTCAGAATTGCTTTTCATTAATATATATAACATAAGACTTCTTCGCAGACCATTTGAATTATTTACAAAATAAAATTCATTACTCATTAATTGGATTCGCGATCTCTAATCACTTCTTATATAAATGTTTTGTTTCTTTTTCTCGATCTTTGTTTTTGTTGTTTGAATTGAAATCACATTTAATTTGATTGACATTCCGTTTAAATGTCTTCAATCTCCGAAAAGTCTCTTCTAATCCAATACTAATTCAGGCAATCAGTTGACGAATCAAATGATGGTATCGTTGCCATCAAAACATTTTTTATTTTTTTCGCTGTATTTTTCAAATATCTTTCTCTCATTAAGTCTTAGATTAAATACTGATGATATCGAAGGCGGTATTTTCAAGACTTGTCCTCTTCTTTCATAAACATTTTTAATTATTTAGTGATTGTCTCTGATTTGGAGTTTCTTTTGCTCCGATCATTGATTGATCAGATATTTTTGTAGTTGAAAATGCACTCAAAGTATTCAATATCAGAGACCGTATAAAGGGTTTGTAGGGGTTTGGCCCACAAATAGCTTAAAACGTGTTTTTTCAGTTAAACCACAAATCGTTTTGTGCTGTAATTCGAGTAATGAATTCTGTCCTTAACTTTAGTCAAAGGCCTAAACCTTTAAGTTTTAAAAATTATAGCAAAATCGCGTCTTTGTATATAATAACTTCCGCGTTATTATTATTTAAATTTTTTCATCTTGAAAATTCGCTATAATTGGACATAACTCTGAATTGGTCTCTCTCTCTCTCTCTCTCTCTATCAAT
>JAQFXL010000315.1:0-23926 GCA_034693445.1 Edwardzetes edwardsi
GCTTTTTGTCTATCAAACCATTTCAGTCAACTAACCGATTCTGTCAACCTTTCTCGAGTTCCCGTCTCGGTTGATAACAAAGGTTATGCACTGTAATTATATTTCCCAACGGATGTCTTCAGCTCTTTATTAGAAGAAGATCTAGTATTTCGAGTCGACTGAAAATCAATGGACCTTTTGAATATTATAGCCTGGAACAATATTGACCGAAAACCCCAGCAGTCCAAAGACTTGGCGATCCCTAATCTGCTAATAAGATAAAATGATTTCCTAAGAGTATTTTTGCTTTTTTCTTAAGTAATACTTTAGTATTTAATATTTCCACTAATTTATCGGCGATTTCTCTTTGATATAGTCTTCCACTTCAAAGATTAATTTTGTTTCACTTGTTTTTGTGGTGTTGTCATCAAATCAAGAAATATTTACTGATTAGTATCTGCTGTCCGCCAAAGACGAGTCTCTTTTAATATTTGCCGAATCTCTGGATTTATTTTCTTTCTTCTCTTTCACTTAACTTTAAATATGAGTCTAATATTCAATAATATTATAGATTTTTGTTCTCTTTTTTGTTTTCTTGACTTAAATTTTATGGCTTTTGAGGAGAAATGCTTTCTTTAAATGAAATAATAATTTATATTTTCCATTGAATACAACTATTTATTTCCTGGTCTTAATAGTTATTATTGTAATAATCGTTTAAATTTATTAAACCATTTGAGTTATCAAATGATATCAGCATTTAATGTGAAGAAAAGCTTCAATGAATGGACGCCAATATTGTGTGAAAATTCACTATTTATTTGAGTCATAATATTCTTTCATATATTAGAGTAAATACAAACTGAATGTCACACAAAATATTTGCCAAAAAGAGGAAAAGAGTCATAAATTAACGAAATTGCGATCCAAGAGAAGTGTAGAGAAGTATAGACCAGTAAAGAGAAAAATTATTTTCATTAAATTAATTGTCGCTCAAAAATAATTATATTTACAGTGAAATCCTTTTTCTAAACTTTCCACTCAATAGAAGTGATAAGTGTTTGGTTCAGAGTCCGAATCAATGGTTATATCAATGAATGAAGTGATTAATTATATTTTTCGCATAATTTTCTCCGATCATTTCTCGGGCATAGCATATCATACCAGGGCGACCAACTCACAATAAGTCTTTTATTCCCAGAATTCAGCAATGATATTTTTATTCTTATTCATTGTTACATGCAAATTTTTTCCTTCGGGGAACTTTATGTTCTTTCAACTTTAACATTCAAAGAAATACAGTTTGAACTCTGAATCTCTTATTTTGATTCTTGGAACTACATAAAGAAATCCCTTAATGTATGGAAATTAGAAGAGCTAGGGATAAGTGGGTCACCCTCTCCGTTGCTCGCGAACGCATCTCATGAATAGAAATTAAGGGCGTTTAGAGAGTGAGTGTGACTTCAATATTATTACATACAGTGAGCGCACAGCCATCGGAAAGAGTGGTGGATGAGGGAGAGTATTATGAAAAGTAAAAACACGATATTATTGAGATTATCCGTCGATCAGTGAACACAACAAAATCGATTGTCCAGAAAATTATTGCATCAATTGCTTGGCCTCCGAATTGTTATTGAAAAGGGGAGTAGTAGTAGGTTTGGTAGAGGAGCCGGTTGTGGAGGGGTAGCTCTTATACAATACAATTAAAGCGTTAAGGCGCACGTGTTGTGACGAACTTCGGTCTAATATTAGCAAATATTTTCATGAAGAGAGCGATGAGTGAAAGACAACACAACCGTATAATAATTCAGATGTAATATTGAACCGACTATTTGCCAGTATATCCAATGTTGACGGCACTGGTATAGGAGTAGAGACAGCGCACACGTGCACTAATCACAATAATCGCACAATAATTTTCATATGTATTGCATTGGAATCGATGGCCTATCCATCCATAGCTTGAATCGCTTTAATTCATTCATTCATTTTTACGCTCAATTCATTGTAACCAAGCAAACTATTTAATGAATTCACTATAATTTAAACCTAGAAACAGATGTTTTACATTAAGGATGTCTTTTCCCTCATTTTTGCACATCTTTTTGTATAAAAAACTATTAATTCAATTATAAAAATTATTAATCATTTTTCCTCTCCAACTCTCCCTGTTTATAGTGATATCAATTTTCTTGCATTTCATACAATTTTTTCTCAATTTTCAATGCATTGCAATATTAAACTTTGCAAAATTTAACATGAAACATTTTGAAACTTACGACACTATTCTATTGGATTTCAATTCAATTTCACAATTCATTCAATTGATGTTATTTGCGACTGAATTCTCTTTCATCCATCAAAGTTTTATACACAAAATCTAAGAATTTTTTTGCCTTAAGAGTAGACTAAATGCAATTTGAATTCAATTTATAAGCAACTCTTTGCTCAAGACTTGAGTGATAAATTCAATCTTGTTACCAAAATGCATCTCAAATATATAAGATTTCGGTCTGAAATGTATCATGCTCTATTTAGTCCTAGAAAAAGATAAAAATTTGCGACAAATTTTTACAATAAATAAATTTTATTTACTATTCACATATAAATATTTTGAAAAATGAATGACCAATGTTCTTTAATAACTTTATATTACTGTTGATTCAAATTAAAGCGTTTTTGACAATTGACTTATTGTATAACAAAATGAATAAAATTTGTTTTCTTTAATTTTGATTACAATAAATTAAAAACGTTTCATACAATTCACACATATTTTGGATTTAAATGATTTGAAAACCATTTTGAACTCAAATTTGGTGTATAATCAAAGAAACATCCAATCAATAGACGAGTATAACATGTGATACACTCAATACAACCCGACATCAGAAGTCAGCTCTGAGTGAATATTACATTTATGAAAGATTTTCATTTACAATGGCATTAATCATATGCTTATCATTTGATGGCTTCAATTATTATTAACTATATATTCTATATTGTCATTTATACTAGATTAAATGAGGTCAGTTCTAAAAATTATTGGATTTTTGATATCTATTGTCTGGGTGAGATAAGGTTTTGGCGCTGACCGAATCCGTGCCTGGTTTTTACGAGTTTGCTTCTCAATACTATTACTCGATTCAAACAAAATGATTGTTTCCTATGACTTAATTAAATGAATAAATTGTAATATGAGTTGGAGAAAGAGAGCCGATTAATTCAAATACCAAGTATAATCTCAAGTTTTTGCATTCAACAAAAATGAATCAAGTTTAAATAACCAGTGGAACGCCATTTCTTACATTTTTCTTTTAGATTGACACTGTTGAATTCAATAACATTGAGTGAAGCAAATTATTTGCATGCATAACAAGAAATGTACTAGAACATTAAACGACGATTCCATAAACATCCAACAAATTATTTGCCTCATAAAGGGTTGATTGACATCAATAGTGCATTGATTATCATTTGAAGAATCAATAGAATTGAAAGTTGATCTGGTCTAGTTAACTTGTGTTGGAAATGGTTAAATTGGGAGCTGTTAACAGATTAAATGGTCGTCAAATCATCGACACTTCCCTCGCATTTCTAAAATCTCAGGAATTTCTCGTAAAAACTCAGTCTAACAAAATTTAGCTCAAATTTTCTAAATTTCAATAAAATTTTGTGCTCACAATAATTTAGAGCTGAATTTTACAAGACTATACTCAACACATATAGGGCCGTGTCTTTCATATTGTGATTATGTATTACTGATTGCGAGGGATGTGTATTATGTTTTGGCAAAAAACAAACCGTATTTTTTGCTCTTTTTCACTCTAATCCAAAATACAGTTCCGTTTCAATGGCAACGCACTGGCATTCCAGGGTTTAGAAGACATGGCAATAGTGAGGGTGTGAGCGCTCTTAAAGCTATTCTGTAGATTCACTCAAAGTTTGTCTAATTTTGAATCAAATTAATTGTATAATTGAATGAATGAAGAAAATTATCGCACAGTTTGTTGAATAACATAGAAATGGAAAATAATTTATAAATATTTTAAAGTTTATTTCAGTCTTAAGTCAGGCCATAATTAATGTGTATTTCAATTTGAAAGCGAGAATCTCAAGTCTCGAGACTTTTTGATGCATTAATTTTGTTGTCTTTTATTTACATTTTGTTTGTTTCGCGTTTTGACTCGATTTCAGCTTATTTTCTGTTTTTGCAAACTTATTGCCATTTGGAGAAAGTGTCGACTTTTTGCTTGTATTTTGTTTGACTCACAACTGTCTCTATGCACAGAACTGCCGTCGATTCTGGCATTAATCACATGAGGCTGTCTATGCTGTGCCGGTGCACTCTGCTAGTCGTTAGTTGGATGGACTGTGAAGAGTGCAAATCGCATACCATATCTTATTGCCGTCCAATTTATATCCATTAAAAATGATTTTCTCGGTCTTTGATTTTTATCAATGTTTTAAGCTCTCGAAGAATAATAACCATCGCATCCGATCTCGAGCTCAAGAATTGAAGATATATTTTGCTGTTTTGTGACTGTTTTGATGATTAATGTGATGTTCAAAACCAGTAAAGATCTTTACTCGAGTCCTGCACTGGATTTTCGAGACCTAAATCAGAAGCAAAAATTTAAAATCAAATTTTTAGTTAATTATTTAATTTGATAGCAATTTAATCATTAATTTTAGTTTTTCTCTCTATTCATGCCTTATCTTTCATCATATGACAGACACTATTTCATGTTTCGCTTTTATTTTTCATCTGTAGTTTTGTTATCATTGGTCACAATCATCCAGCAATAAATGTGTTAGAAGTAAAGCCTCTCCTTTCCTCTGACTCTTAGTCTTTGACAGTTTATTAAGATTTTTGTGAGAAATTAGTTCAGGTTTTGGTCACAAATACTATTCAAATAACAATCAAAAAGCGAAAAAACTTTTGAAATGTTTCTTATAAAATATTTATCAATTTTTGCCTCAAATTCTTTTGAGATTTATTTCAATCAATTTTAAATATTTTGAGTTATTTATGCAAATTAAAGGTAAAGCAAGATTGCAACACCTCCTCAACTAATGTTGGATAATTGTTACTTGATTCATTGTTGAATTTATAAGTAAGAAGGGATTCTCAATATTCATGTATTCATTGAGCAATTTATTAAACAGCAATGGTCAGAGGAGGTCTAACCAAATACACCCTGTGATTTGAAAAATGTCATATAAATCCTAAATACGCTTATCTTTAACATAACGGTCCAAGAAATTCCTTCTTCGGAATTTCAGGTGAATCTATCAATTTAGCCTTTCCTTAGCTTTTCAATAATCGCGAGATGGTAAATGTGAGAGGCCCTCATTTTTATATCCTCATCCCGATCCTGAAAGGAGGGGTAAAATAAAATGTTTGATATGGCTATCATAAAATGCTCGCTTATATTTCTAAAATGTGGAATAAGTCATCTGATTTTAATCTAGAAATTGTCAACTTTAGTGTGATATCGATCAGTAAAATGTCAGTTAAAATGCTTGCATTTCGTGAGCCATATATTAAAAATTTTAATTATATTGATCTCAAGTGAAAGGAATTAATGGTTTAATTGAAAACTAGCAGAAAATTTGTTGAGAATAAGTTTGGAAATTAGATCCGAAAATTAGTTTCGGATATCTCGTCGACAAAAGAGAAAACATTTGATGCGATTAAAAGCATAATCATTACTGAGAGAGGAATAAGAGTTTTGTGCAAACGGTATATAAAGTGCTTAAACAGTATTAAATATAATCCCATTTATATTAACTTTCAAAGTGTTATTAAACCGAATGACAATCGCTTTGACTACTATTTTATTGTCGACGCGAGTCGTATACGTCGGGAGGAAAGGCCTCAACTCTTGTATCGCAATAACATAACTGTGAATAACAAAAAAGAGTGGCTTTTGATGGCATCAGTCGTTGAGTAGAAGTAATAGCAATAATAGTAGTGCTCTGAATGACTGACTGGGAAATAGCGAAACAAATTTCAATACTACAGAATAGGCTTTACTGAAAACGGAGAGAAACTCAAAGAGAAAAAGAGATGGAAAAAATGTGAAGTCGTCTCGCAATTGAAATGCCAAACACTGAGGAGAGGGAGAGGAGAGCAGCGAATTAAAAGCCTTTTATTCGGTCAAATACTGCTTTTATTGGACGATCGGATCAATAATTTGAGTCTCCCTTTTGAGTACTGACTTTTCTTTTGACTATTTTTTCTATCAATGAAATAGTTCTCTGTTTTGAACGACAATATGTATGAAAAACATTGAGAACTTCTAATACTATATTTATTACATTTTTTTATGTTTAATATAAAATGCTTTGTTAGAACACAGTAAGAGATAGGGATAGTTTGCTCTTGGTATTAGACATTTCTCTATACTTTGAGAGATGCTCAGCTCTCGAAGAGATGGCCATCAAATTGAAGACAGTTTACAACTAAAAGCATTAAAATTAACGACGAGTGCTAGTCGTCACTACTGGAGAGAACAGTTGTTTTCAAAGCTCGAATATGAAAAGAGTCTGTTAGATATAGAGGAGAGGAGATGGTAAATGTCAGTTCGGGGCTAAGTTCGGTAACAAAGATTTATCTTGCATTTCTACGCAGAGTGAGAATGAGATATATTGCTTGAGAGGCACTAAATCTGGTTTCGTCTACATTTGATCAATGCATTGATTGGAAAGGGATGTAAAGGGAATGGAGTTTTACCTGACTCTCAATTAGAATTAGTTAATCAATACTTAAATAAAAGTGACGAACAATAAAAACGATAGACATTCAAGTGGTAAGCGATGGCGGTTCCACTAAATAGTGTATCTGTTTATTGAATCCGATCCCATTGGGATCGACTTCGAACATGACTTCGGAAAGCATTCCAAGGAGTCATATATTGCGCGTGTCAGCACTGGTAGAGCACACACTGAACTCCGGCATTGCTGAGGAAGTTATGTGTGTTGTTGCCTGACTTTGTCTGTGCATAATATAGACTCAGTTACACATTTCCAGACCTATATATACATATTCAGGTTATTCTTGTGTTAAACAATTATTGTTAGGGTATGTGCTGTAGTCGAGTGCAAGTTTGCTGTTACATAACATGCAATCAATATCTTATAAACTGCCCCAACCATCACCAATACATATTAGGGTTATATAAATATGCAATATGTGCTAATACTCACACATAGCGCTCAGGGAGAGTAAAGAAACACAGAATTACATAATGTATTTAATAATATTTTTGGATCTCTTTCTCTATAAAAACGACGGTTCGGTTCGGTTTTTGATGGTTTGGTTGACGCAGTCATCTGTAGGAAGTTCTCATGCATTGTGTGGCCGACAGTTTGTATAAGTCGTAAATGTTGTTCTGATCTATTGATGGTTCGATTGAGTGGATATGGATATGGAAGTGGAAGAATCCAAAAGAATACGAAAATAATTACATTTTTCGAGAATAATATCTACAGAATATTCTATTCGATAATCAAATTATTATTATATCGAAAACATATCCAAAATATTTTCATTACTATTGTCTACGAATATGAGAGTTGATTATAACGCATACCAGACATGGCAGCACTCATTGCCGCTCCATAGGCAGCACTGGCACTATAATTGCTCGGATCCATCGAGTGGTGACCAGGAAAGTTCATTGTTGCCTCGTGGTGATAGCGGGCTGATGTCGGCCAACTCATATCAGGGGCTGCTTTTTCAAAGCCAGTGCAAGTGGCCGACACTGGTGTCAAACGGGTTGACCGCATAGACGCTGGTTGTAGTAACAGTGAACTGTACTGTGCATTAAATCTATTACTAGCACTCGAATAACTACTTAAGTCATGTATGGCAGAGGCCGCTGCCCTGTGATGATGGTGGTGGGCGCTGTATGGGTTGGCAGCGGCTGATGCCGATAATGTATAATGCCAAGGGTCATTCTGATGGTGTAAAGTTGCTGGGTGTATAGCACCGCTGTGATGGTATGCGTCGGCAGCACTGGCATATAACTCATGCACCTGAGAAGCTGAGGAACTGCCCGGCGTTGGTAAACAAAGTCCTGATGAAGACGACGAGGCATGAATCGAATGGTGATGTGCCGGTGCCGTCAGCACAGGCGGATGATTTATGTTCCAAAATGATGGCGGAAAACTGCGCTGAGACATCGGCACAGTTGCATCTGTTAGGACACAGACAAACAAAAATGAGTCAATTCTTCAATAATTAGAATATTGTCAGCAAAAACTTGATTTGAAAAAAGAGCTGAATTTTGCTTCAGTTGTCGATTGCATACATTTTTGTGGACTTTTAATGGCATTGTTTTGACTACAAAACTACTGCTAATAAACTAATGGCAGCGAAAAAATGCTCAAACTTTGCACAAAATTCCATTGAATTATGAGAAAAACAATTTTGTTCTTACAATGAATTATTGACATTCTCTTCATCCTATCATAAACTGAGCGCATATTTTCCTCATTCATTTCAAAATCAAGTATTTCATAAATAATGCTTTTTTCAGCCAAAAAATGCTACTCTTTTTGAGCGCTTGATTTACGTATCCATTGAGACAATAATTGGTTTATGTTTTCACTGAAAATCTCTTTTTTCAAACAAGATTTTCAAAATATTTATTCAAATGATTTGTCTCTCAAATCGCCAAACAGTTATTCAATACTTATTTTAAAATCTTTTTGAAAAATTTAAATTAAACGGTCGATCAAAATGATAGCATAAATCAGTTTTTTCGCTCTTCTTTTTTAGAGAAATAGGATAATTAGTAGCAAAAGTCGAGGAAAGTTGAGGAAAGACTTTTTGTAAATATAAGATGAAAAACATGTTATTGTTTTTGTATGGTTTCAGCACTGATTACAAGACACGGATCATTAAATTGAGTCGAAAGAGAGACTCCACTCAAAGACTTGACTTTTTCAGTAGATTTTCTCCTCTTTTCAAATGCCAAATGTGTTCGCGAATCGAATTACAGATGAGTTTCAAACTCTTAAGTCTTACATAATTAAAGCCGACAATTGAGTGCAGGGATGCCCAAGATTTGTGATCGAACAAGTTTTGTGTGCAATGTTCAAGGCCTAAGCTATGCTGGGCTAACATTTGATTTACACCACTTTCCCAATGACTTGTATAACTAAATAAATAAGAATCTAGCATTTCATTGAACATTTGACTTTTAACAAACTAAGCTGCACAGGGAGAATTTCTATTCAAAACCTTAAAATAGGATCTGCAAACATTTGACTTTTTGGGGGATTAATCGTCAAGGAAAAATTATACGCACTGTGTAATGCAATCAATGAAGTCAGAGTATAATTCAAATAAAAGTACCGTAAAATTATTGCTCTTACTCTCGTCAGCATAATTTTTAGCAACCTTATTTAATTTAAGTGTATATTTAATAACCTTCATTAGTGTTTTTCTACTTAATCTTGATTAACTCAGTCTATAATTAACATTTAAACAGAATTAAAGATAGTGTATTGAATTACTAGAACCTTATTTTTGAATAAAATTTGAATTTTTCATTCAATCAACTTATTTGAAAAATTACAGAAAACTAATAAAATTATTAAATCAAATGTTTGGCGAAATGTGTGTCGAAAGGAATTTCAGTATTGAATAAACAGTAAATATTTTGATAGTTATGTGACATTCAATCAGTTAAGTAATGATTAGTTTTCTCATTCGTTAAATACTGAATGTATTTCTTGGCTCTTAATTAATAGATAATTGAATATCGATTCAAAATATTTGTTGTTATCATTGGATCGTAAATTCTATAGTATTTCATAATCTATTCGGTCTCTCAAATGAATAAAACTTATTTTTCTTCATTCAATGCAAAGAGTAATGAGTATTGAATTGGCTTAACTTGAAAGCAAATATTTTTAGCATAAATATTTCAAATGTCATTCAATTCAAAGTATATTTATCTGTAAACTAGACTTCAAAGAAATTCTTTATACGAAAAATCATTTTCAACCCAAATAGCGATCAAATATTTTAAATATTAGAATAATTTAGACAAAAACACATCAAATTTTGCATACAATTTGAATAACGTTTAGAAGAATATTTTGAAACTATATTATTAACACAATTATTGTTTTAAAGAAAATATTATCTCAAATAACATCTAAAAACAAATAATCTAATTATGTTTCAAAATATTTTCCATTGAAAGCCTTTAAATTGTTTATCGAACCAAAAATGATCAGATCCTCAATACTATTGAGTCAATAGTCTTCTTCTCCTCTATTGATTGAATTATTCAAAAACAAGTAAAGAATTTAAATCATTTAAAATAGTTTGAAAGATGAATAAAATTGGTTTAACGATTGATATAATCGTCTTTTACTATTTAAACAGTTAAGTATCAGAAGAAGATCTTAAAATGTCTTATCGTTTTGATCGCAATTAAACGCTTTGTTCTTAAAGGAGAGCATCGGTTCGTCTGTCGCTCTCTTTCTTATCGCTAATTATGAGACCCTTAAGACTGCCTTAAATTTCATGAAATGCCTTTGGACTACATTTTCAATAATAACAATATATTAGTTAAAAGAGATGCAAAAAATCTTTTATAGAGAAAAATATTTTCGTATATAATATAATAGACAACAAAGGAGAGAGAAATCCACGAATTTTTTCGATGAGTCAAGAATTTTGATATTAATATTTTTTAGTGTCGTTTATATTCTTCTCTATTAAAATATATGTCACAACAGTAGAGAAAAATATGTTCACATTATTTAAAGAAAGAGAAGATTTGCCGAAAGATAAAAAAGTTAATAAATACCAACATTTCATAAAATGGCACAAAAATCGAGCCATAAATCAAATGTTGAACTAATCGTTAGAAAAATAATTTATTGTTATTTACTTTTTAAGTTAATAAATAAATATCAGATTAAATAAATTTCGACGAATAATCGGTGACTCAAATGATGAACAGCATAACCGTCGCTGTCTATCATTGAGTAGTACATAAAAAGATTACAATTTACAGCATTCCTAATGAACACTAAAAGAGATGATACCTTTTGCTTTCAAAATGAGGATGGTTAACTGAATTCCTTCTATTTTACAAATTTCCTTCAAGGCGAATAATAATAATAAGCAAGAGTGTTCGAAGAAAGCCTACCGACAAAGCTTAACACTCCAAAATCATGAAATCTGCCGGAAAAGAAATGCCTCGCAGTTAGCGTCAAATAATATATTCTAGTCGTAAACATTTTGTATCAGTTTGTATCTAGAACAAACAAAAGGTCTTGCATTTTTTCACACACAGTAGTAGTTGTGTTTGAATGAAAAAATGTGCGCTAGCACAAATGAATCAATGGAAAAAATGTCTGTGGTATTTGATGAAAGAATTTGAGTGTAAGCCACATAACCCGTTGTGACTGAGCATATCGGCTGAGAAATTCCCCAAATCATTGACGTATCAAATGATTCCTTAAGTGTCAAAACATTAAATAGAGTTTAAAATTGCATTTTTCTCATACTTTAAGGCAAGAAATATCCGGTAGAAGAGAGTCATTAGATAATCAATAATCTTAACTGATTTCAAAGTATTTCTTTCACTAAAACTTTTATTAATTTAACCTTAAATTTAAGGTTTGAAATGAAAATTCACTTTTCAAAAGTCGGTTTCAAAATATATTATGTGAGAGTCGGCCATAAAAAGCGTTTTTACGACCAGAGGCTATTGGAAAACCGATTTTTTTTTCAAAGTCAAAACATTAGAAAAATAGGTGATTCGAAAAATAAAACTTAAAACTCTCTCCGAGCAGATGTCGTCTGTCATCGGCCGCTCTTTTTTGAACTAAATTTGATTTTGAAATTCACTAAAAATACCAATAAATAAATCAATTAAATTGAAAATGTTTTTCATAATCAGAATAAATGTGAAAACATTTTCTATTCTGACATCTCTTTTGAAGTCAAATCACTTATCGTTTATTTGAAACGAATAGAAATTGAAAATTAATTCAATGAAATATTTATTTCTTCGCCCAAACGGATACTGAAAGTCTATTTTTAAATCAAATGCTTTAATAGTGGAAAGAGAGGACAGGCTTTAATCGAATCTTGTTTTCTTCATTGTGAGCGCAAAGATACTTTGGACACAGTCTTGGAGTCATATGTTTCATATGGGCTTTCCGGTAGAGTTCACACACTTTTTGATAGCATTTTTGGTGCGAAACATAAAAAATCAGTTAAAACGTAAACTTCAAGGAAAGGGTGAACGAAATGAGTGATCAGAGAAATATAGTGTTTCACTCAATCCGTTTCTCAATCAATAGTCACTTGAACTAAGTTTATGTCAATTTAGTGAAAAGTTTCCCAAATAGAGCGACATATCCTGTTTTGGCTCTTAATTATTTATGGCCTTCTTTCAAGAGGCGCTCACTTTCTCTCTAAGAGCACAGTCTTAGTGAGAATCATCACAAGTCTTGTCCAAATGATTGTAAACTGTGGTCATTTTACATGCCTTCCTAATGGAACTCTCAAATAAGTAAATGTGCGCCCATTTCTCCACATGTGTTCACTGATGTCCTCCTCCTTCAGACAGACGAGTATTATATGAAATGATATGTCATATAATACGCTAATAATGACTCTATAGATCTCAATGTATCCCAATATGACTCAAAACTTGGTTTTTAACTAAATGAGAGCCAAACCAGAGAGAGAGAGAGAGAGAGAGAGAGAGAGAGAGAGAGAGAGAGAGAGAGAGAGAGAGAGAGATCCCGGGAATATTTATTCGAATGTCGTTCTATTTATGTGTTGTCTGTGCGTATAAGTGCTATTTGGCTAAGAAGGCAAGAGTGAGAGCACCATCACTGGGTATTGTATGGGTCGCTGAATGTTAGACCTCAGACTTCCGTCTTGAGAGCGATTTGATGAGCCATAAGAATATTCTGTTGCAATCAGATAGAGAGCTAACAGTGAGAGCTGGGGATCAGATGCTCTTATATGGGTGATAGGCAACAATCCATAATAGGCTCAGCCCTAACAATCACACCATCACAACAACAACATATACATCATTAAAAAATTAGTGAATCGCTATCTATTCGTTTGCATCAATCCATTCATTAGAGCAATAATTCAGATAATTATGAGAATGTCTTAAATTGATTGCAATTAAGGCTAAGAGCAAACCGATTGAGACAATGAGCAGATAATAAATGGCAAAAATCTTATTTATTTTCGTCGTCGAATAGTTTGCCAAAATTCAAGACTCATATAAAATGTGGAATATTTTGCTAAAATGTTTTGCGCTGAAAAAAACTGATGAAAAACTGATTGACAAATAATTTAATTCTGTTGGCAAACAAAAAATGTTGGAATAAAAAAAACTAGTATTAAATGAAATGATTGGCAAATATGTTATGTCTGTCGTAAACGTCTTATCATATGATAAGAGTGAAGCAAAAGACGACAACGAATGCAAAAATATTTTGCCTAAAACTTTGTTATTCATCCGTAAGAATACAAAATACAGAGAATGTTATCATATGTTAACCGATGCCTACCTTTTGATGACTTATCAGATGAGTTGTATGTCTGTTGACTGAGAGCTCTACTGAAGTGCTGGTCGACGACAGATGAAGAATCACCAGAAAAATAAGTAAAAACAACACAATTAGCGGATATATAGTGAGCATCGGCTGCACTGTCACTCAAAGTGCCTGCGGCTGACTGCGAGCCAACTGTCCCGCTAGAAGATGATGATCTCCTTTCACCAGCAGCTGATCTAATGGCTGATACCGACTCTTTTGGTGAGGAGTTGTCTTTGATTCTGGAGTTCGATGTCGATGACTGTGACGGCGGTGGCGACGTATCGATTAATTTTCGAGACGGCACTCCACTCGTGAGAGAGTTAGTATTAATGGCGTTAATCGAAGAACTGCTTTCACTGAAGGCCAGACCACTTCTGTTAGATGTGTCCATCGGCGAGAAGCTATTGGCACCGAACAGGGATGCAGTGGACGACTGGTGGCCGGTGGCCGACGGCCGTTGCGGATACGGGAAATAACTCGAATAAGGCTGGTACATTACTTGCGAGCAGCTCATGACTGGTACCTAATATACGCTGTTTGGCTTAAACTGTCGCTCCTCTGCTCTTCGATGGCTTCGGTGTCAAGAAAGTGATGAAATAACGAACTCAAACACATCTTATGCAGAAAGGAGTGGTCTGTTCTTGAGTGCGACTCCGCCCAACTGTTCTACCATTGATGCAGCGATCGATGCGAAGGGTGAGCACAGCTCTGCTTATGTCATATCCAACACCACTGTTATGCAGTGTTTGTCGACTGCATCCCTAATATTACTGGAAAATGCTTTTCGCCTTTCAATAAGTCTTCATATAAAACAATATTGTTATATAACATCTATTACTGGATCCGTTCAATGCATTTATATTCTGTTATATTACATCAACTCTAGAGTAAAAGACATTCAGTTGAGTGCACAGCATATGCTGTACAATGAGTGGATGCAATGATAGGCTGAGGGCAATGATATATTTAATTAACTCTGGCCGAAAAATTTATTTATTTGAGTAATGGTAGACATATATTAAACTCATCTATAAATTATTGTTTGCTTTTTATTACGTATCCATATATTGGAGTGAATCCGATGCCATCACTCACTCTATTCGCGATGTCTTTCACTTCTTATACACTCATCTAATTCTCTTACAGTTTTGTCTGTCAAGAAATGTATCACTAAATTAAGTTATAGACAGAGCGCTGAGCTTTAATTTTGTAGTTTCTCTCACATTCTCTCTCTTTCTCTCTCTTATTCTGTTCTTAAGAGGAATACCAGAGTCGAGCACGAGATGAGTTGTGCTCTACTATACGCACAAAATGCAAACTTTGCGCCTTTTGAATAACGAGCGTAAAGCACAGCCATCAGCTCTGAAAAACAGTATACTAGTGCTTCGTATGCTGTGCTCTTCTCTACTGAAGAATGGTTTGTTGCGTAACTTAAATATTTTGTGCCGTAACTGAAAAATTCTTTTGTTTTTATTACCACAAACTCTCATATAATGCCTGACTTAGGATTACAGCATTAGAGACGATAGACAGCTACAAAGGGGGTGGACAGGGATAGGCAACACTCTGCCAGAGATTGTAACTGAAATTGTAATTGAAGAGCAACTGAGACAATGATAAGAAAAGAAAGAGTGGAAAAGATAAATGTATAAAAGAAAAGATACTTTGAATTACTCACTAAATACCAGTTCTATCTTCTGAAAGGTTTGCATTGAGTTAATAGTACTAATGAACAATATTCTCACCGAACAACAAATGAAAACATTTTTCCTAAATTTTAATTTTTTCTCATTTTTCAGATTCTTATCTCATTTGAAATGTTTTCGTTTGGAATCCATTTTCATAAACAAATTAGATTCTACACTAGAATTTGAACCCAGCATTAAAACAATGGGATTTTGTACTAAATTGAGTTGGTTTTGAATCATATTGTTCTCAATAACTAATTCTATTTAAATATTATTTGTCTAAATATAGAGTCCATACCATAGCCTCTGACTAAGTATTAGAAGACATATATCTTATTCTGTTATCTCAAAGCTGTTTAAACATTTTGTCGTTTGAATTATTGTTTAGGTTTTGATATATACAACAAACTGTTAGCTATTTTGCAAAAATCTCGACAGGAATGCAGATCTCGTGCACTCATTTTGTCGACTTTGGAAAAAAATGAGAAATATTTTCAGTGCTCAGCACTACTCTGAAGAAGACATTTATTGTTAAGTTTAGAGTCTTTAGTGAAGAGGAGATGGATTTCAAAACAAAGTCCACATTAAATACTCGTTGCTATTGAAGCAAACGATTGAACAGAATTTCAAAACGAATTTTATTTTTTACGATTCTTGCGATAGATTAGAGTCTAAGACAAAAACCCTTATCTTTTCATTTTTCATGATTTACACTCATTTCAGATATAAATGACTAAGAATGCTAAAATAACAGGGTCATTTCATAGATAGAAAACTGTTAATTATCTAGAACTGGGCATTTAGTCTTGGACCATTTAAACAAAACTGGTATGGAGTCTTTAGCTAAAGTAGATTCTTTAAAATACAGTCGACTGCCGTTATAACGAACACGATTGGTTTGAAGAATCTGTTCGTTATAGAGGAATGTTCGCATAAAACAGTTTTAGTACAGTTTACTATTACACTGGTCTTAACATAGCGTTCGTTATAAAGGAAAGTTCGTTATATTGGGTGTTCGTTATAAAGGCATTCGACTGTAGCTACAAACTATGGTCCTTGAACAATTGCGATACGATTAATCATTTTGAATATTCAAAGAATTGGTTATTAATTGAGGCGACGAAATGATTGAAGTCTAAAGAGCAAGCTTATTTCCTGCAATATTGGAATCGATTCCAAAATATCAGTGATCGGTATTTTGAGAGCATTCAAAGTCAAAACCAAATGAAATTAATTTGAAGCCGAAGTGAAGTCGAAGAGACGGATACTTTTTTTTAATAAACTTCAGCCGAAATTCTTTTTAGCATTTTATGTGTGATGTGAGCCATGAAATTGAGTCGTCTTTGAATTGTTTTTAATTAATGAATAACTCAATAAAATGTATAACAAATAGTTTTATACTGAATTCCAGCTGTGCTCTAAACAGGTATCAATTCTGTCCATTTCTGACTAAGATGTTTCACTCATTCCTACTGTGCGAGAGAGAGAGAGAGAGAGAGAGAGAGAGAGAGAGAGAGAGATCAAAACTTATGCTTAAAGACATAGAGTTTTTATTACTGGAAAACAGAGCATAAAAAATAAGATATTTTTCGAGTGAATACCTGAAACGTTAATTAATTAACTTCAGCGCTAATGAAATATTTCAAACAAAACTAAATTTATTGCAATGAAAATACTGATTAAATCACATGTTTTTGAGAATCTCATCAAAAATCAGGTAAAATAAATTGAAAAAAGTGTTGATTTGATGAATAAATTGACAAATATTTGTGATATTCTGTTGAAATAAAAATAAAATTATTTGGATTCTTCTCTAAGCGGACGATGTATTCAACGATAACTTAATAATTATTTGTGGTATTCAAAGAACGTTCACTTTTGTGCCATAAGAAAAGCATCAGAAAAATGACCAAATTTCTCAAAATTTTTCTTAAATCAGACGATTTTTACTAAAATTTTCAAATAATAATAATAATAATAATTATAATAATCTTCACTTATTCTGATATCAATTGATTTTGTTTGACATCCAATTTAATTGTGTGAAAATTTACAATAAATCCTCTCTTCGATACTCCTCCTCCTCCTCTTCCCCGTTGATTATTTGCAGAATTCTGAAAACAGTCATATTGTGTGTATGTGGAGAGACATAAAATGAATGGCAGTCTCGTATCTATAGGGACTGACACTTGCAGACAATCCAACCGATCGATCGCTGCTACAACAGAGAGCCACACAAAGATTGAGCTCAGCTTCTGATCCTATAATCAAGTATTTCATATGAAAAGTCAAAGTTATGCTAACAGTTGGGCTTTAGGTGAGACATATATCCGAGTGTTTCTCATATTTTGAATTTCTGCTATTTTTTTGAATTAACGAAAAGTGTGGCAAAAAATTCTTATTCTCTAATCATTTGGTTATAAGTTTTTACAACAAATTATGAATTGAAGTCAATTTGGACTCATTTTTATGTAAGAAATGTTCGCTATTTCTCTCACCTTTCAATTTGAAAAAATAACTTATAAAATGCGTTTAAACAAAAAATATTTGCGTCTATTCTGTGCACAAAAAATCACAGCATTTCGAAAATATTTAGAAGTTTTTAAATTCAAATTCCTTAAACATTTATTTGGGGCTCATTTATAAACTCCACATATTTTACGTTTTTATGATAATTATGTTATTATAAACTCGATTACCGTTTGGTTTGTCAGCTCTGAGGCCTTTATCTTCACATTTAGTGCCTAAAGAATGAGATTTTTGATAAAACATTAATTTCAATGTATTTTCTTCTATCAAATGATAAGTTTTAATCACAAATAGACTAAGAATTCAAAGATATTCCCAATAAAATCTTCGAATAATTGAGTTAATTGTCGATTGCATTCAATTATAATTTTCACTTCAAATGAATGCTTGAAATTCCTTATTATCTCAAAATTGTGTATTTGTTTCCGACTGTGATATTGAGCGCAAAAAAAATCTCAAATATTAGTAAAAACATAATTTTAATCGAAATCAGCATTTTTTGAGCAAAATATTTGTTTCTTATTTACATAAGTATTTGTAATCAGTGGTCATCGGTATGTGTTTCCTCTTCTAACTGAAGGCCTGAGCCGTTTGTTTTTAGAACAGTCACCCTATTATTCGGGTCTACTGTAGGGCTCCGGCTATAGATCTATACGACTGTTGAAAAAACCGCAAAATTGGTGCTGAAAAGTGATGTAACTCAGATTAAAAGGTATTTGGTCTCAGGCCCAAAGCCACCAAAGCTAGAAGAGCACTGAACAGCACCGGCCAATATAGTGACGGCCACCCACTGAGTGATGTGAAAAACTTAATCAAAAAGAGCTTTTTTAATGTTTTAAAATTTGCGATAAATAGCTTGGATTAGAGCACAATAGGGAAGACCTGATCTGCAAACGAGAATTCAATTCTATTAGTGTATTAACTCTAATACACTCATTACTAACAATTTATTGCCTCCGCTTTTACTTTGCATTTGCAATGTCTCAGTCGCCTAAGTTTGATGAGAAGCCGGTGCCACCAAACAGGACTGACAGCGAATTATCGTCACAACCAAAGATAAATTAGTGAATTATACCAAAAATTGTGATAAGAATAATGTGTTTTTCTTTTTTCTCCTTATATTAAATGAGAGAAGACTCGGATTTTTCTCATTTTCTTAATACAAGTTTAGATTGCATTCAAAAGTCTGTGAATCAAACAAAATGTAATTTTTCTTTGGATTTCAATTTAGATATATTCCACTTAAACACTGAATCAGATTATAGCACAATATATGAAGTCGCTTGAATCACCTAGTTAATAAAAGCAATATAAGGAGATAAACAAGCATAATTATGAAACTTCATATAGAGGTCTCTTTATCATTAATATGCATTTTAAATGAATATTGTTATAAGATTTAGTGTTTTAAATTTTCTAAAAATCGACTCCTGTAAGGGATTCCCTTGCAGGGATCTGACTGTTGAATACCTCGGTGTCCAAAATGTCACTTCAAAGACAAAGAGTTTGTATAATTTTTTCATCTGAAATACAAATAATAGCTTTAGTGGTCTTGGGTTGAAAGTCCCACTTTTCAGGTGGAGAGTCCGGTTTAGAATCGGGTTTGTATTTCATTCGTTGATTTCATGTTTTCAAAGACCAATTTCAGTTGAAAGGGACTCGAAAGGGAGCGAGAATTCTAAACGGGAATCCCGTGTCTCAAAATATTTTTACACTTCCTTTCAAATTCCTTCAAGGAGTCGGAACTAAAGGGAATCCCGATTCAAACACTAATAAGAATATCAGAAAATATTCTGCAATAGGTTTTAAAGTTGAAATCAAGTTTATAGTATTGAGACAATAGAGACCTCTATAATACCATTTTATAGCAATAGTTTAACTCAACTAATAATTATTAAATATTTGATTTGATGTCAAACTCATGTCATTCACACTCACAGTGAGAGTACAAGTATTTGATTGACTTTAAAATTAATTTGAATTTTATTATTAAAATTGCAAGAAATCCGTAAAATAAATTTATCATCTTGTCAGTTTATACCATTGAGACTATAGAGACCTCTGTATTAGACTTTTTGAAGCATTGAGACTCATCTCAAGTGTTGATTGTTTACCATTTGATTGACACAAAAGAAATGGATATTAATTTGAAAATCTTTTGAAATAAGCCATAAAAATGGGTTCATTTTTGAACCAATTGTCAGTTTCATTGGTCAGTTCAGACCGAAAATCTTTATGCAAATGTATGGATCCTAATCTCGATTATTCTGAATTACTCCGCAAAGAACTTGTGTTTGTATGCAATGGTTTAGGAGATTACGCGAAGATTATCTCCAATTTGGTTCCGATAACACAACAGAGTCGACAGTAAGTGATTTCATTTGTTTTTATGCGGACTTTGTTTTACAAACCAATTATTGCAATAATTTTGTCTCTCAATCATTGCATTAGATTTTCACAATTCTGAGTCATCGCCCCCTTAAGTGAGGGCTAAAGTATCTTATTTATAGTGAGATGAATACCAAATTAACCATGTTTAAATTGAATTATACCTGAATGACAGAGCGTTTCTCAATCTTCGTCTACTCTTCATTCATGTGGCGATTCCTGTATTTCCCGGAATTGAGTTTTCGCCGATACCCGAGGAGATACCAACCAAAGAGATTCACCACATTATTGCAAACCTAGCATTTCATATGTTGCAACTCAACTTCTATTTGGTCTGGACACTCAAATATCGATTCAACCACGAGTGAGTTGAAGCAACAATTTTAGCATGATCATTCAATTAATAACTTGTTCAAAATTCAGTCTTAACTACAATGGTTTGGAAGCTATGCATCAAGAATTGAACCAGTTCGTTCGTAGTAATGAGCTGAATAACATCGAGGATGGCTTTAATCTTCAATTTGATGCCGTCGAGAGTCATAGTAATAGTGATGAGACAGACATTAGGACAGACATTAGGACAGACACTAATATCCAGCGATAGAGATGTCTATCACTGCTCTCAGCTCTCAATAAAGCAGTTATCAAACGAATCATATAATCGTAAATTTCATCCAATATTTTGTAACTAAAGTCTAAAGTATTTATTGTATTTCATCTGAATTATCGATAGTGACGGCCAGCTCTCAATCACTCAAAATTTGGAACCGTTTCACTGGAAAATCTGTTACTGTGGCGATGGTGGTTACAGATGGCCTAGAGTATTCCCTATACTCTCTGTTCGCACCGGGAGATCAATATGTTGTAGTCGGCACTAAAACCGGAAAATTGCGGGTATTTCACAACAGTTGTGCTCAACTGTAGCACACAATCGAAGCTTCGGACGATTTATTACAGATTTGGTCGATATGTTTGTCCCCTAACTCTCAGAGATTGGTCTCTGGAAGTGAAGACAAATTAGTGAAGTTTTGGAACTTCGACCTCCAGTTCGACAACAATACAAATACCAGACAACTATCGCTCGAACACAAGCGTATCCTCAAAATGGATGAGGGAGTGCTCTGTGCGAAGGTCTCACCGAATGGCAAATTCATTGCCGCCTCTCTTCTGGACAGTACTGTAAAGATATTCTTTTTCGATAGCCTTAAATTATTTTTGTCACTCTATGGCCATAAGTTTCCGGTGCTATCGATGGACACCTGTCTGTCGCCACTGTTATAGTAATGCCTTCTAATAGTATTGACTGTATTTGAAATTTACTTCTATTTAATTGAATTTTAATTTTTGTCCAAATTTTGTCTCTAATTTAATTTGAATCCAAAAATTTATTAAAGAAATACTTCAATTAATGTGTTAATAATCAAAAAATGATCAAAAAATGATCTAGTTACCCTCAAAAATATCTATTTGATAATGTTTTGATAGATACGAAACTCAATACAATTGTAGAGATGTTTCGAAAGAATTGTTTGAGACATTTGTAATCAAATTATTTGATTGTTAGCCAAATATCAGAACAAATGATTGAACTGTTAGTCAACACGTATTCACTAAAAACTTTAAACTCGAGTCAACTAAAAGTGAGTCCAAAACAGTGTTTATAACAAAACTTTAAACTTCTCTCAAATGACTCGTTTTGTAGTCAATCACTGAATCACTCATTCAATCAATTTATTGAAAGTTTTTATTTCAAACTTTGACCACAAATTGATCCCAAAATGGCTGACACTGACAGAGAACTCGATTTCTGTGATTTCACGGATATTATCAACGATTTGGACAAAAAGGAAAGAAAGACAAAAATTGACCAAAAATGAGAACAAAGTGATTATTGACTCAATTAGACTGAAGTCAAAGAAACTGATGGAAAGCGTGGCCTTTGACTCAATCGACAGAGTTTTCCACTTCTGGATCGACGGACAACAAAACTATCGGACGTCCAAATCGTTACCGAAACTCAATTTACCCGAAAATTGTCGGAAAATAGATTTGGATTTAGAGGTCGGTTTCGGCGATTGCTTCCAAAACAACGGATTAATTGAAGACTACTATCAGTACAGAGACAACAAATGGGAGTACTCTCTGAAGTCAATCAAAGATAACGATTTGGTGGACAAATATAAGCCACAGTTTGTCTCATTCGGAGGTCCGATCGCCGACATTTTGGCCACAGTTTACGACCCATTTATTGATTGGAAAATATCTGTCGAAAAAGCCAACGGTTTGACTCTTTTTTGATACGAAACTACTGATCAGACCTTTCTTTCAGATCTATTTCTACAAAACCCGTAACGAGAGGGTCAGAGGGGAGTACTTTTCCAATCAATCTTTTCGTCGCTCTTATTGTGGTCTCAAATTCCTTGATTTGGTTACCGACAGAGACGACAATCAGTTGAATGAATTCGAGAAATGTTTTGCAATTAATTGCATTGATTTTGTCGGACATAAAGTCTTATCACTCAATGAATTCGATGCCATCGATGGCGACAAAGCTGTTGACATAAGAATAGCCAAAAGAATCTGTTCGGCCAAAGACCAGGACTTCTTCATTAGGAAAAAACTGTTGCGATTCTGGGCTAAAGGTATTGTTGAGGGAATCGATCGATTGGTGATCGGAAACATTGAGTCCAATGGCTATCTATTGGATATCGAAGAGCGCAAAGTAGAGGACATTCCCGAAGGCTGTGGTCTCAAGTGGTCTGATATCAAGTGCTTAGATTTTCTCAATCGTTTCCTCTCTTTTATGAAGTCCTGTATTACTGAAGAGAACGTCGTCTATGAGTTTCACTTCAAATCTGGCGAAGAATATGTGGTCTGTCATCGCATTAATCCGAAGAGAAGATCAACTTTTTTACCGAAATCTTAGTCAGTCCTGTAATTGTGGCCATTAATGACCTTTCGGTCAATTGAATCATTCGAATGACTTGTATTTTGAAATTTACTTCTATTTAATTGTATTTTAATTTCAACCAAATTTTGTTTTTAATTATATTTTATATTATTATTTGAATCCAAAAAACAAAAATTTATTATTAAAGCAATTCTTTAATTCAATTCAAAGCAGTATTTGTAATGAGTTTGTAATTGAATTTCTAATAAATCATTAAATCGTTTGAATATTAAGTCATTTATTTTAGTGGAAAATTCGTAAACTTTTGACTTTAAACCCTTGCAACTCATTGTTGGCAAACGTGACAAACGACACGATAAACCTTTGACTTTGCAGTCATCAGTCTGTCCTTCAGTGTCACGTTTGTCATTCAAATGACCTCTAAATGACCGCTAAACGTCCTCTAAATGACCTTCAAGCTATTTTTCACTAATGGACCATAAATCGAAATTTTGTTTGGCCTTGAAATTACATAATTGACCTCTATTTGTCCTCTGTTTGACCTCTATTTGTCCACTAATCACCTGCTAATGACATTGAAGGCATTTTCCACTAATGAGCGATAAATCAAACTTTTGTATGGCCTTTAAATTGACCCTTTGTTTAGATTACCTTTCTTATAATTATGGCATTTGAGTAAAAAACAACTGTTTTATCAAAAAAATCAAATGATTTGTAATTATAATGAAATTAACTTTTATTTTCAGTTCTTAAAGACTATGAATAGTAATGAAAAAATCAAATTTTATTACAAATAACTATAGTTTTTATACATTTATATCCG
>JAQFXL010000316.1:0-23912 GCA_034693445.1 Edwardzetes edwardsi
TTTTAATATTATCTAGAATTTTATCCATAAAGTATAATGTAATTTTAGTTCCCTTGTTTATTTTTCGCGATCCCTGCAAATGTGTTATTCAATCGTTATTTCATATAAATTATAATCTCATCAATTAATTAAAGTTTATTATTTAAATGACATTATATTCAGATTTTACATCAAATACTGCTATTTATTGCAAATAATCGGTTATTTTCGACTGTTTTAGAGATTTGAATGAATTTTGTGTTAGTTTTCTCTGAATTTTGTTTTACAGTTTTGTCAAATTTATTGTTGAGTATAGAGGAGTAGTTTTAATACAGTTTTCTATTTGAGTGGTCTAAACATAGCGTTCATTATAGAGGGAACAAATATTCACTATAAGGGACTACTTTCAACATTAATGTCTATTGAAGTGGATTTGGAATCTAGAAGTTGTTCATTATAAGGGAAAATGCATTATATAGGATGTTCATTATAGAGGCAGCCAACTATATCTGCAAAATGTTGTGGAAGTTCATTTAAAGCCAACTATTGGTTGAATTGATTAAATGTCTCGACAATCAATCACTTATTCAAAGACCAATTAGAAGACAAATTTCAGAAAATTATTTGAAACCATTTCAGTAATGCTTTTGAAAAGAGCTGAGGAAAGACCTGATTGTGAAAAGTTGTTGAATGAAAAGAATGAGTGGACTGTCGATAAGAATATCATTTTGAATGACAACAACTTTTCTGAATTCATGAAGAGCTCAGAAGATCAAGATTGAACTCTCAAAAGATATCTGAAAAATAAAATTAACTGAGTAATAAAAATTTTTCAGCAATTTTCACCTTTTTATTGTGAATTTTGACAATTTATTAATGAAACAAATCAGTGAAAAAATAATGAATTGAATGAAAAATTATAAAACAATTACAACGACTTTGGCTTTCATTTCGTATGAGTTTTTCAAATGAAAACATTCAGAAAAATATATAAATTTATTATTAAATTAAAATTAATTCAAAATATTTTATCAAAAAATTACTTAAGATTTCAAATAAACTGATTATCAAATCATACATTCGTTGGCGTAAACCCTGTGTTTCCGACCCACGGATATGCTGTGGGACAGGGCTGACATGTCTTAAGGAATCGTGAGCCACTCTTAGAGCCCACGTTACAAACAGTAGGGTTTTTACAAAGGGGCGGCCGGTCATCGTAATTGCAATTCCAAGGGCCGAATGACTCAATTTGGGACAAAGGGGTCGGGTTTCTAATCCATTGAATCATTTGATATTTTGTGACGAAATACACGTCTTTTTTGGTGAGTAGCTCATCAATGAATGTCAGGAAACCTTTCCTATGGTGGGGAGTATTAAACCAGGCCGAGTGATAGTACAGTCCGAACGGCGCTCTATTGGACTGGTAGTGGCGGTTGAAGTTCTTCATTAGCATCTTATGAACCCCTTCCTCATCGCCTGGGTTAGAACAGGCGTCACCCATTGAACAGCGCCCGCCTTTAAGGTCGTGCCACATAACCATTCCTACTTCCCAAACACCTGAACAACAATTAATATCAGACTACTGATAGTTTATGCTGTGCTTATCTCATACCTGGGAATGACTTGGTAGGGCAGGGAGCTATCATACACTCGTGATTAAGGGCATAGTCAAGAGTGTAGGGCCAGAATGGGGGCGAGTTCTCGAAGACAGGCATAGTTGAGTCATATGTGAAGTTATAGTCGTATAACATTTCAAACTGTTTATTACCCCCTCCCTGAAGGAAAGGGGCTCTCATTCCGCGTACATCCGCCAAATTGACACCACCATAGAGATGAAGGATTTCTCTCTGACCGCCCACTTCTTTACTCCACTTTTGAACCGAAAATTTTTCCCCAAAACTATGACTAAAGAAAAACAAAGTTTTAAAATAATCTTATTTTTCAAACAAATTATTAAAAATGATTACGTGATTGAATGGGAGGCCATTTCGTGACCATAAGAATAAAGTGTCTGCACCTGTCCGTAATCTGTCCACTCGTGAGACACATAAAATGTGCCTAAAATAGGACAGCCGTTAGGATTTGTTCGACCGCTAAACACTTCTTCATATATTTCCCAATTCAAGTCATTGACGGAGTCGTCAAATGTAATCATAACCATTTGTGGCATGTCTTCAATGGACATACCATTTGGTACGGCTGTTCCACCGCAAAAACAGTCAGGTAATTTGCACTTAGATGCTGTGCATTTGGTGGCAGTTGATAACAGCGCTGGTGTTGAGTAAATGGGAGCCGGTCGTGAAGGCGGTGCCGACGAACCTTTTTTAGGCCTTTGTTTGCGTTTATTAGATGTCTGTTTAGCTCTTTTCTGATCCGTTGGAGAGGCTGTTGTTGTAGTTAAGCTCAACTCTTCGCTCAGATAAGTGATAGTCTGATTGGAGGTGTTCTCAAAATAGGGTAACTCATAGTTATCGAAATCATTGTCATTAAAACTATTGAGAGGTTGTGGGCCGGCATTACTCAGCACTAATCGCTCTCTTTGTCTGTTATTCCTCGGAGTAGTGTTTCGAATAGGACTTTGAGTGGTTTGCGTTGAATTATCTATGAAAACGAAATCAATTTGAATAAATTGAATCTCCAAGATCATGAATGAAAACTTACTTTCTCTCTGCCCAATACGCTTTCCATTGCGGGTCAATTTAAGTTTGACATGCTCTGAAGTTCTTGGTTGTCCTCTCGGTTGTGAACCATTGTTTTGAAGACTGACTTCAATGAATGTCTGAGTTGTTGTCTCTACGGCTGGTCTCAAAGGCTGTCGTATTGTTTCCGTTCTGTTTGTCGACTGATTTCTAGTAGACTTTTGTTTATTTTTCGACCGTTTATTCGTCTGTTTGGGCTTCTGATTGGGTCTGACTTCTAAACGTGTAGTTGTTTCAGGTTTGGCCACACGTTTCTCGAAGACATCTAAAGTGTTACGACTCTCCCTATTGTTTTCCACCAAATAATGAGTAAGTTTTGGCTTTGGTTTTGGTTTTGGTCTGAAGACTGACATCAGGTCTGATTTTGGCTCGTTTTTAAGCACAGGTAATGGTCCTATTGGTGGCAATAACTGTATTTTCCTAACTTGCGATAGAGATGGTCCATAGAAGGGTAGGAATGGCTGCCAGTTGTTCTGATCGGGTACTAGAATACGAGGCAATGGAGCTGATCGTAATTGACTTGACTTCGGCGGAGAACTTTGAGAAGTGATTCTATCGTTACGGTTCGGCCGAATCCCTTCCTTAAGAGGAATGCCGTCAATTGCTTTCTCTGGCTTATTGACCATTCTATGAACCACTCGAACCCTTTTTCTGCGATTGGTTTGTGAAGAGTCTACTGTTTTAGGAAAACCACAAATTTATTCAATAATTAAAATTAAAACACTCTTTGGATACCATTAATCACATCCCTGTAGATGGGAATGGCTATCATCTTTCCAGCGTCATCGCGAGTAGTCACAAACCCTCTTAACTCCAAACTCTTATTGAACTCAGGATTTGGAGGAGCTATAGGTATGTCCGCATTTGATGCCATTTTCTGC
Organism: Edwardzetes edwardsi; assembly: GCA_034693445.1. Lineage (NCBI taxonomy): Eukaryota > Metazoa > Arthropoda > Arachnida > Sarcoptiformes > Ceratozetidae > Edwardzetes > Edwardzetes edwardsi. Next base: position 3,560 of record JAQFXL010000316.1, read on the forward strand.
CGGTTCTGTTCCCGAAAATGTTGCTGTTGTTGTCGTTTCTGATTCTGAAAGTGTAGAGAAGACGGGGTTTCTTCCGCTTCCGAGTTCTTGAAGTTATTATCACTTCGATAGCGTCTGATCTTCTCTTCTTTGCTGGACTCAATGTCTTCCTTATCCATAACAATGACAGGAATGTACTGATTCTTAATATTCCTCTCAGAAGTAAAACTATTCTTCTTTTCATTGTCATCGAAGTTGTCTTCTGAATCAGTTCTCAATCTTTTCCTAACTCTGGTCACCCGAACGATGGGTCGTCTGTCGGCTGAGATTTTTTCAATAAAACCAAAGTCTTTGTCGTTATAATTGAAGGCCGACTCCTGTAAATGAATCTGATTCTTGTCTGGAAGAGCGAACGTTCCTCCGGGTCCATCATGAATATGAATACCACCCATTTCATCAACAATTGAGGCAATAGCCTCGTCATAACTGGGCTGTTGGGGGTCGACCTCAATATTGACCTTATTCCCATGAATATCTTTAACCCTATCGTAAGCGCCATTCAGTCCGTACCGTTTGAATCCATCAGCACTTCTGCCAATCACCTGTCCACTGAAAATGCTATCACCGTCTGTAGTGTCACTACTCTTAGCTTTATTTCTCTTTATGTGTTGTAGAATATGAGTTCCATTATTCTGTGCTTCAGTTTCATCATCAAAACCATTGCCATAATTATCATCAAATAACAAATCAATTGTCGTATTATTGTTGTTATAGTCATCACTATTGGCATCCAATTCATCTCTGTTCAGCTCATCCTCTTCTTCCTCATCTGAGTCCTGTTCCTCCTCTTCATCGGTGTCCTCATTCTGTTCCCTGTCTTCACTATTATGGTTGTCATTATTACTATAATCACTGATATTTTCGACTTTTGGTTTATTATTATATTCGCTATCAAAGAGTGGATCGCCGTTTAAATCGATGTTATGATCCATATTCCCATTAAATGCTATTTTTGTCCAATTATTCAATGATTTTGACCAAAAATAGTAGAAAAAAGGGTACAAATAAACAGACATAGAATTAATAAATGATTAGTGTTTAAAAAGAGAAAGAAACAAAACATTTTGTGTGGGCTTTCATTGAAAAATTTTGTTTCGGTTCATTAAATCTTTTCTAGGTGAATTTGCATAAAATTTAAAATTCGTTTCGCTTTTAATTAACTTGATAATCTCAAATTCAAATATTCTACAATTAATCATTTGATTCAAGAAAACCAACTATTTTAACCTTACAAACTCATTTCAATAAATTTTCAGGGATATGCAAGTGTATGGCTATTCTAGCCAATTTTGCTAGCTAAAGTTCAATTTTACTAAATAGATCAAGTTCAAAATTCAAATGATGTTGATTTCAATCGGATAATGATTTAATTTATGGTGGATTCAAGTTTAAGGTGCGATAACAGCTACCTTGCTCATCCCTGCATGAGAGACTGTATTCATTACCAAAACCTGGTCTCAAGGAATGTCTTATTTTAGATTTTATTTTTAATCTCAAGATTTTAATTTTCTTATCAAACATTAGAGTGTTTTTGTGATAAAACACTTATTATTCAACTTAATTGACGTAAAAATATTTTAAACCGACGGTGTCTTTGGCTGTGCAATGAATACATGATTATAGTCTTTGAAACTAATATAATCTGATATTCAATCCATTATTTCGGCGGAAGTTTTCACTATAGAAAAGTCCTTCACATCTAATTAGAAATTGTAATTAAAACCTAAATCTTAATGAAAACACTTTTGAATAATTATGAAACAAATCTTATCTTAAAAGACATTAAACTTGAGAACTATTTTGAATTTAAATCTAAGATTCTCTTAATTATATGAATTTTTGACAATAAAACCCATTTTGGTTTTATGATAAAATCTTGTTTTAAAAAGTATTACTCAAAACATTTAAGTTATTTCTGACTCAAAATAACATTAATTTAAAACAAAAAGTTTAATCACTTGAAAACTGACATAATTTTTAATATGAGTTATGAAAACTAAAATTTATTCAATTTAAGTGATATTTTAATTGAAAGATCAATTAAACTGTTATCAAACGAATAAACCTAAGCTTTATTCACTCAGTACGTAAAATTTGCATGCTCACATTTATGAATGATTTTCGAATGATCAATTGATCAAGACCAAATTACCTTATAAAATGAAGCTTGCTCTTATAGAAACTTTTAATATCTGGTCAATTTTATTTCTTTTAAACATATGAAAGAAGAGTTTATTACCCCTATATTTCTGTATACGTACTTTTTAGCTGATTGATAAACTAGCAATAATTGTCATTAAATTTGATTAATTAAAGTTTTAATTCTCAATAATTTATATATTTTTCAAACATTTATTGAAAAATTGAAAACATTTTGGGTCTCAAAGTGGAGCTTAATTGGCCTTTGATATAATCCAGGTCTAAATTATTATAAAAAATTGTAAGAAATGATGTTAAAGATATTGAGAAAAATTCAAGTTTAAAACAGCAATTTGAGAATCTAGTTCAATTAAGCAAAACAAGTCAATTAATGGCCCAATTTATGTCACCGACAAATCAACTCTCATTTGAATTTATTTTTGAACATTAATTTCAAACAAAATTATTCATTCATTTTATGTAATAAGTCTTCAAAACTCAAAACACTATTTTAATGTATAAACTCTTTTGAAAAAACCCCATGAATTGGATTTCATTAACTTCTCTCATCCGATAGTAATCTTAAATAATCCCAAACTTTAATAGTTTATCAAATGTTTCAATTTTATAGACTCTTATGATTTCAATTGAATTTTAAATCAAATTATTATTCAATTATAAAACTAAACCGAAATTCAAAACAAAACTCAATTTGTGTCAAAGTCTTACATAAAAATGTCTTTAATATCGACATAAAGTTACATAAAATTTGAATTTTTGAAAAAAAATCTGATTAACTCTTATCTAAATTGAATTGAAAAATAAATTTCTCGGTTGGTTTTGTTCAAAGATCCAATTAAAAGAGTTCTGATGACAAACCAAAGCTAATGATTGAATGGAAACCCAATTAATTATTTCACTTATTTTCAAATGACTTTGAAATGATTCAAATGAAAAGTGAAACAATAATCGAGTATATCTTGAAAATCAAATGTTGCGTAAAAGTGTTTTGTAACAGAAGACACAAATAAAAAGGTGAAATCATTAGCCCATTGTTCAGAAATGGATCCAGAATCACAGAGACTGTAATTTTCATAACAAACTGAATTTTTTATGCATTTTTTGAGCTTTTATTCAGTTTCTTCTTATGAATAGAAAAATAATTATTAACTCAAATATTGTTTGTTTTTATCACAAATAAAAAAAATAGTTGTTTTGAATTCATTTCTCAATCTATTCATTGCAAAGAAGAAAATACTTTCACCGAAAAAAAATTATTTTCGCCTAATTTTCCTGAAATTCATGCTTTGATTTTTAAAAAACTTGTGTCAAAATCATTGATATTGAGGTCAAGTTTGTGTTGAATTTCATACCGAAAGCTCACACTTAACAGCAAAAGGCATTTTTCATGAGGATGCGCAAGGTAGTGCCCACAAAACCCTTTTTACTTAATGTAAATTGAAGCTTTCAACATGCCAAAATTGATAAGAGTGAATAATTAAACCCTTTTCCTTATCTAAATGATAAGAATCCAAAATATGAGGAACTACCTTGGGCATCCCAACACAAAGTTTTATGCAGAAAAACGTGACTTTTCATACCGTCGTTCACCCCATCGACACTATATTTATTTCGGTCGTCCATCAAATCGAGAGCGCACTCGACATTACGAGGCCAGTCACAAGTTTGGAGCTCTGCCGAGAAGTACAGTCCACCCGTACAGCTCTCATGCAGTGCATCACCAAAAACGCAAACATAGTATTTGGAACAGTCTTTGTTGTCCGGATAATAACCAAACTTTTCGGGACACTTGAAATTTAATGAACTTTTCTCGTTATTGCTATTCGTGTCGACGGCTGTAGTCGTGACGTGAAATCTATCCGTTGTTTCGGTTGTGTTATCGCAACAGACGTTCACTACTTTTCAAATACAAATCAAATTTTAAAATTATAATTATTTGCAGAAAATTATATAATTTTAGTGAAGTTTTCTCGCGATTAAGGATCTGATTAGAAGTTTGTTTACAAATTTGCACCAAATTTCATCAAGATAAACCAAAATTGTTGACTAATTTCGAGTAGGTAGTTAAAATAACTCCTGTGGTTATCAATTATTGAAAGCTCATATAAATATTTTTCGATATCAATCAAGTTTTGAACTTGTAAAATTTAATTGATTTTTCAAGTTATTGCCTGATTTAATAGAACATTTATTAAAATTATCTGATCCATTCAAAATGTATTTATATTTAGGTGATTCAATGAGAAAATTTAGCATAATCAAATTGTACTAATCTCCTACTTAACAGACATTGACAGTCAAACCAATATTCAATTGATTCGTTATTTTTAGAAGTTTTAAGTTTTTTAGCAAATTTTTGTTGCAATAAAAACGTGATTCAAGTGAAAAATCAAAATAACAAACATGACCAAGGTGGTAGTTAAACTTTAATACTTTAATAATAGTAGAAAGTACTAGGCAGAAACAAAACAAATGTGAAAATAATTTTAGGTATTCAAGAAACTTTGAAAAATCACAAATTTCATCATGCTAAATAATAGTTGCTCATCAAAACTGCATAATTTGAGAATATGGGCAATAAATTGGTATTAAATAAATTTAAAATTCAAATCCAGACTTAAAATACATCAAACATCTGACGAAAACATTTGTATTTTAAACTGAATGAGTAAATCAATACTTGGTTTCTATTTTTGCTTAACTTTTTTTGAATACAATTTTTATTTTCTTTCAATTTTCAAATCATTCAATGGTTTAACACAATCGAGGAAAACATAAAAATCAATTCTTGGGAAAAAAATTTGAAAATAATGTAATAAAAGTCTCAAAAAAAACTTCTGTTTCGAGAAAAGTAAACCTTTTTTTGTAAGAAAAGCATAAAATTTATTCTAATTTCTTATTCAAACATAAAATTCAATTCAAAAGTTCAAAGATTATCTCATTTTTGTGTTCAAAAGTGAAGACAATCGATGATAATCGAAGCGCACGAATAAAATTGATTTTTAAGTGAAAAACTCATAAATTTTCAAAATCCAGACAATTTGCAAGAATCAAATAATAAAGCGTTTCGAGAAATGCATAAAATCGATTTCATAGTCACATAAAACACACCAAAACTTTTGTGTCAATCAATTTTGAAAGCATTTCCAAATAACTACCGTTTTTTCATCAAAATAAATGTATTGAAATATAATTTATATTGCCTTAAAAATTGCTTCATGGCAATCACATCGTTTCCACTTAGCTTGATCTTTTTATAACAACTTTTATGTCACGCTTTGATTTATTGTTTTTCGCTTTATATTTAAAAGTTTGCATGATATAAATTTAAATTACAAAGACTTTGAAAGATTTCAAAATTCACCCTTGTGGTTATTTTTGTTAATGAGATGTTTCCTATTGTTCAATACTGTATATCCTAGTTACTATCGTTTTCAATTAGAATTTCCGGTTTTCACAATTTTATTGAGCTTTGGTTGATATAAACTGTAATTTTACGCTCATTCGGGACTCCATTACCCCCTTTGAGGCTCTTTTTAAACAATTGAAAGTTTAAAAGTCAATAATAACTGTTTTATTCCCAGAGTTTATACCTTAATAATGATGTCATAAATGCAAATATGAGTGAAATTTATCGCTCAGTAGTATTGACTTTAAACTGTATTGTCTTTAATTCTAACCCATTATGAGGTCAGAGATGCTATTATCCCAACAATACATTTATTGCAACCGTTTTTCACTACTGTCTTGGATCTGTATTTCCGTTATTCAGAAAATAATCTAGATGTCAATTGTAAATGAGGGGAAGAGGGAGAGAGGTTATACATGATTTACACCTAGGTTTGTGTGCAAGAGTCACCATGTTAACATTTAAAATGATTTGTTTTGTTCTTTTGTATGAAACTCGAGTGAGAAGTCGAACATTACTTTTAATAATTCCCACGATTTATAATTTTTCGAAGAAAGGTCTGTTTATCTCTTTTGGAAAATTCCCACCTTATTCCTAATTCGTGAGCAAAAAGATTACTTTCATCTTTTTCTTTCAACTTTCATTTTCTAAATGAGATAAACGACATGGTTAACTATTTATCATAAAGTATAATCAAAAACCTTTCCTGGGGAAATAAATTTCAATTGGATTTTTTCGAATGACTAGATAACTAAGATGTTGATAACAATAATGGTTATATTATTTTGACTTTGAATTACTTTATTTAATATTCAAATCGAAACTTGAATTACAATGTTCTTGAAAAAACTAATCGAGCGAATCGTGAAAATGGGATTTTAAATATTAATTCAATAATAATTTGAATTAATAATAAGCTTAAAATTATAGGCTTTTGATATAATGAGTGAATAAATAATTTAATTTCTAATAACTTGTTTCGAAGTGAATCCAAATCACGATTTTTAACGCTTCCGAAAATTGTTGCCAATTATTAACTCAATTAATCGTTTGAATAATAATCGCATTTAAATAACTCCTTTCACAGTCTTAACACCAGATGTGGGCCTCATTTAAATGTTTTACTCGAATTTTTATCAAGAAATTGGTTTTTTCAGTGAAATATTACCTCATTTTTACTTTTAATCAATTCAACAGTAAATTACATTTCGAGAGAGAGAGAGAGAGAGAGAGAGAGAGAGAGAGAGAGAGAGAGAGAGAGAGAGAGAGTCATAAATGTATGAAATGATTTACAATTGCATTCGAATTAAAACTATTCCTCTATTTAAACAAATAATGAATTATTACTCCAATAGAGTACTGAATTCTTGATGAAATGTTTTAAGTAATACCTCGTTAATAGTTTTAATTCCTTAATGTTTATTAATGTTTATCAACCTATTGATTGTAAAATTGATTAAAAATATTTAATTTTATGTTTGACTTTTGAAAAGAGGGAAATGTGGGAAAAGGATTAGGAACACCAAACGTTGATTTATCATGATGAATTTATTAAAAATGATCACTGTGAATTATTTTAAATAATTGTGACTTGGTATTAGGACTAATGTAGTTAATTAATTCAACGAATATAAGCTTAATTAAGTAGGTTTAATTTAATCAGTAATTTTATAAAATAGCTTGGTTAATTAGTAAAAACCTATCATAACAACTAATGTAAACATAAATACATTGTTTTTAATTACATTTTTGGGGAACTCATAACATGGGATCAGTGGTCCGATAATACCTCTGAGCGACACTTCATTGTAATTAATTAATTTTCAAAAATAAACCATAAAATGCGGTATTTTTCCGAAATAACATTTCCTCGAAATCCTATAAAAAGTTATTTAAACAAACTTTAAAATTTCCTAATAAGGCCATAATATTGATTGATCTTGCACACTTGGAAAGAATCTACATAACTATCATTTTCATTCAATAAATCATTTGAGAAATCGACTCAAAGCGAGTGTTTATTTCCAAAAACAGTTATAAAATCAAATGTAAAGAATTAAAACCGTTATCACAATATTTGAGGGAAAGGTATTCAAAAGCAATTAAAGAATGCGAATGAAGTCAAAGCACACACCCAATCGATATTAGGTCATCCGATGATTATTTAATAGTAAAGAAAGTTTTCTAGTTCTTTTAATCGGTACTTTTGGTCAGAGACGTGCAACTTATTTAAAACTATCCTAAGTTAATGTCATCATTTAAAAACCTCATTAACAAGGTTAAATCTCAGCAACAGTCCAATTAGTTTTGTATTTGTCTAGTTAAATTATCTTTAAAACAATACTAAATCACCATAAACTAAATAGTTTCGCTTATATAACCTAGTTTAGTCGCCCATCCCGTGCCCATCACTGGCTTTATCTTTGCATTGACTTTTATAACACGAGTTATTCAGAAACACACGAAACGAAAAGAGTCGGTAATTATTTCAATCATTCAGTTATTTATTACGATTTATTATCTCTTTGTTTTGATTGTTATTATTATTACCATTATGTCAATAGTTATCGAGGTATAGAAAATTCGGAATTAATTAATTTATTCAAAGCTTTTGTATTCAAAACCCTTTTTATGACAAAAATTGTGTTCAAAAAACCAATAAATGATTGGAAACCGAAAAACAATAAATTGATTTTATGGCCAAACATAAGGAGGAAAATCATATATTTCTTGTTCGCTGCGATTTGAGGTCTGAGCGAAAGTTAGAGAAACTGTTTTATGACAAATGTAAACATTGGTTAAAATAAAGCAACAATTAATTACTTGATTAAAAAGCAATAAATATCATTGAAACCAATCCTAGGCTTTCATTTAAGCCTCAGATTATAATCTAATTAATTGATAAAAATAATTATCAAATAATAACCTTGTTATTCAATCATTCAATTATTTTTATATGACAGCTCTATCAATATTTCAATCAAAATGGATCAATTTACATGAACATCACCAAGATGGTATATTTGAATTTAAACATAATACAAATTGATAATTTTTCAACAATGTAAATTATAATACTATTGTAAATTTATTCATGTTTCTTCCATACATCAAATGAATAAACTAGGTCATTTGCAAATTTTGAAGAGAAATTGTCAAGTTCATTTGAATAAAAGTTTGAAAATTCTTAATTTAGTTCTGATTAATCTTGCTCATACCAGCTTTTGAAAGCCATTGAATTCAATGTAAGTTTCAAAGAATTGTTATAATTTGGGAAATATTCAAATAAAAACGTTATATTTATTGCAGGTTTCAATTAAATCTAAAGCCAATAAAATGTCAAAAATTAGTTCAAATATTATAAAGCAATGAAATTCATGAAAAACGCCTCGAATTTGGATTTTGAAATCGAAATTAAGTTTTGAATAATTGCTAGAATAGGAAACGAAACTCAGATTTGTATTTCAAAATCAAAAAACTCGATTAATAGGAATCCCTTATTCAAAATTAAGACCAAGAAAACCAAGAAATTGGTTTATCAGCTCAAAGATTGATCGCTTGGTTTGTGAATAAAATCAAAATCAAATAAAAACAAATATCAATACATTATGACAGAGGAGTGCCATAAAAATTGGCATTCAATCAAACCTTTCAATCAATTGATTATTTTTTTATATCTATCCAAATTAGTTTGATAAAGACCAGGATTATCCTAGAATGACAGCAATTTTTTCAATAACATACCAAAGTTATCAAGGCTATAGCAAACAGAAGACTGACATGTGCTGTCTCACAAATTAAAAAATGTGGTCAACACATAATTTGCATGCTAATTTACTGAAAACAACATTTCCTGGACTGGTTTGAATAAATTCAAAATCAAATGAAGTATGTTGTAATAAATTAAACTAGAAACATTTAATCAATATACAGGTTTGAATTGAATTTTGAAATTAATTTTCATCCGAAACTAATTCCTTTGAATGATTCTAAAAATAGCAACTAGTATAAATTACACTCAAATGTTAATCCCATAAAAATATGCATCAATCATAAAGTTGCAAGTTTTAGAAAATTTGATTGAATCAATTCAATTTTATCGCAAATATCTAACTTTTTTGTTAGAAACCACGTGGAACCTCTCAATTAGCAAGATAAAATTTTGATTTGAGACATTAATTCACTCATATCTAGCACTAAATCTGATGATTGAATCAAATAGCAACAAAAACACATGAATTTTCATCTAATTTGAATGAAACTTCTGAGATTACTTAGATACTATCTTGCTAAAATTTTGGAAATTTACCCAGCATGCTTTGAAAAAAATTCTTGTCTCATCAGGCCAACTGAGCAAGCTCTTTCCAATACAAATAAGGAAATTTAGTTAAGAAAGTCAAAGAAAATAATCATTTATTTCACAATTAAATGTATGAAAAGTCTTTCATTTTCACGGATTAACTAACAAAGGGTTTGACAACAAATCTGTAAAATAATTTTCCACTAATAGACAGATGCTTTTGAAAAACTACCCGTCCGTATGAAAAACAAAATGAAAAAGTTTTACAATCAAAACGAATTGCAAGAAAAATACACAAAATTTCATCCATTAAGTGATCAGAACTTTAATTCAGGTCATTCTTCGAAGCACTCAAAACAAAGAGAGAGAGAGAGAGAGAGAGAGAGAGAGAGAGAGAGAGAGAGAGAGAAGCATTGATTACTAGTTGAAAATTTCATGAATTTTCATATAAAATAATAATAAATTTACAGTTTGATCTCCACTCCTATTTTTTCTGAAATTAAGATGGATGAGATAAGATTTAGCATGATAAAATCAATTTGTTATTTGTTTTTCTAGAGTATAAAACAAATAACATTATAATAGGATTCAATTTTTCTTTTTATTTGAAAGCGATTTAAATATTTATGAAATTAATCTGAAATTCAAGACATGAAAACTGAAACATAACTTTTGAAAAATTAAGTCAAAAATTTCGATTTTCAAGCAAACGAGCAGAAAATGAAAAATGAATTTGTGGTCATATTTGCAAAAACTAAATCAAATGATAAAAATGCCATAAAATTCATGAGAAGTTCTTCAAAAAAATGAATGATTTAAGCAAAAAAAATTTAAACAAAGAAAATAATTTTGACGTAAAATTTAATTCAATGTTTGGGAAAAAAGAGTCAAAACTCGAACCTATTTTGTGTTAATTCAAGTTTTTTCAGCCGAAGAATTTTTATGACTTTCTTTATGTAATTTTCAATTCAACAGTTATTCACATTGTCTTCCAGTCAATCAGAACCAAATTCCTTTCAAATAACTTAACTTAACAAGAATGAATTAACTAAAAATCATCAAGCTAGTCTGCAAGCAGCAATAGATCCACAAACATTATCACATAAAAGTTACTAAACTATTCAAGCTTAAAATCTATTGATACCTTTATCTAAAATCTATTGAAAATTTTGATTTATTCCAATCTTATCAAGCAGAGATTTTGATTGACTGAATAAACTGGAAAAATAGCAAGCTTATCTAAAAATAACTTAAATTTAAAAGATTTCTTTTCATTCAATAAAAAACCTATCAAATGATCGAAAGTTTAAGTTAATAAAAACAAAGTATGAAAGAACTCAATAGATCCCGGGCCAAAATAGTGATAAAAATAAAATAAAAGCATCGATTGAGAGTCAATTTGAGACAATAATAAATTTCTAACCGCTTATCAATAAATGGATTTTTAGAGCAAAGTTTCGAAGACATCAATTGAAAGCCAAGAATCAAAAAATAAAAGCATTTAAAAAACAATTCAATGAAAGGATTATAAAATTGATAATAAAATCCGCGAATAATACTAATTAAGAAAAATAATATAATAAGTCATTCAAAACATAAGCGAAAAAATATTTTCAGCTAATGATTGATGTCTTTTGAATGCATTGAAAACCAAAAATTAATTTTATTGAATGTAAATCAGAGGAACAGAAAAATTCAGCAATAAGTTGAAAGGTGAAATAGAAAATTTCACGCAATCTATTAGTTATTAAATCACAATCAATACTGTCACCTGTGATAAGGTGTAGGGCTATTTAACTTTCAGATCCAAACATATACTTAAATCAAGTGCTGTTTGAGTGCTGTTTGATTGTGTGAATTGAATAATCTTTTTCATTTCAATTATATTGCGATTTAATTTCATTTATGATAACAGACTTTTCACACTTCAATTATGACTGAAATTTGATTTTATAATTATTGAATAATTGATTTTAATTAAAGCCTTTCACATAAGCTTTTGGAGTAAGCTTTTCAACAATCCTTTGACATTTAGAGTCAGAAAAAAGATAAATTGAATGATAAGTTTTCTTCAATTTTCTTCAGTCATTCAGACTTTTATTTCTTAATTCTATTGTTGTTTAAGATTTTGAATACAATTAAGAAATTATTTAAAAGCTTATAAATAGATTAGTTTTGTATACAAAACAACAGAAGCTATGAATAAATTTTCGTTAAATTAAATGAAAGATGAAAATTGAGAAATTAATTCAAAAACAATTATTTATATCTATTCTGGGCTAAAATATATCCAAAGCTTTTCATTTCATGAATAAAGTCAATTTGAAATTCACTTTTCATTATAAGACAGGTATTTATTCCAAAAGCAATTCAATTTAAATAAGAAACAAATCATTTGATATATAAATATAAAACTCACCGAAAAAGTTGAATAATATGTGAATTAAAAATAATTTGACTGAAGTTTGAAATAATTTATTATTAAAAGACTTGAATTTAAATCTTTTCGACATATTCTGAGCGCTCAGTGTTGGCCACAAACAACAGTCAACGAAAAAATTGTAGAAATATTTAATAATAATAAATAAATATTGAAAATTGTTTTCATAATTAAAGATTTCAAACACAAACATAAACTCAAATTTCAGTTTTCATTAATGAAAAACACTTTTCTTGAAGGAAAAGATCACATATTCAACAAACGGAGTGAGGTATGACTCAAATGATGAAAACTCACGCAATTCAAAGACATTCACAGTTTTACTGAACTTTTCTCCAATTATTTGAATAAAAAACTTTTGTTATGAAAGCAAAAAACGAAAACTTCTTTTAAGAAAAAAACTAATTATTTTTATTCACAATAAAAGAGTCAAAATTCAATGAATTGTTGAATACATTACAAGAGCCCTAACCGTCGGTTCAACCGCTTTGGAAATGATATCTGAGAAAAACTGCAGTAATATTTGGACAAACACTTAACGGGCCGCAGAAAATGGGATCAGACTCTCTCAAAATATGCTGTGCTCTCTGTTTGGGCTGTGATTCTAATGTGAAGGAGAAATTATAAGGAGAGTTAAGTGTGAGTGAGAGAAGGAGAGGGAGCACTAGTAAGAGAGGAGAGGGCTAACTATTATATAAGTAGGTGAACAGGTTTATGATTGAATATTTGAGACGAGTCTCCAAAAAAATACCTTAATATCTAACAAACAGCATATCATTTGATACTTAAAGCGTTGAATACCAAAACTGAATGAGTCCTCCACTCAAGTGTTGGCTAATAATCATTATATTTAGTGAGACATCAATTTTCTTATCAATTATTTTCACTTTATTTTCAATACAAATCTCTATCTCTACACAAATTGCTGTCAATTTGAATAAAACTCTTAACCAAACCATTGATTTCTTATAAATAAATCAATGAAATAGACTTAAATCTGCTGTTATTTTAAGCACTGATTAAAACATTAAATGCAATTCACTTTCGCACTAATGACTAATCGATTGATAATTAGTTTAATTTATTGATTGGTTTCTCCTTTTGATTGTTTAGCTATTTTTATCGACAAAAACGGTGTAATTATCAGCTAATTTGTTGAGACTTTTCATAATTAGACAGTTCTCTGAAGATATCCTTTTGTGAAAACATTTGTCTTATAATAGATTTGTCAACGAATATACAATTAGGAGGAAAGAAACAGTTAAACAGCACTACCTGTGCCTAACTGTTGAATACCTGTGCGCACAGTCAGGCTCACAGTTAAAATAAGATATTTATTAAAACAAGTTTTTTATATTCAAAACGTCTCCGACTGTAGTTCGCTGACCGAACCTCTCATTTATAAAACAAAATAGTTTATTGTTATTCTCGTTATTATTATTTAGGAAAAAATTATTTTATTATCAAATATTCGAGTCTTAAATGTATTTCAAAGAGTATTTTCAAAGTCTGTTATATTTTTTTTCATTCACTCATTCAGTCCATCGTTTAAACGCTTTTCATTGAATTGCTTTATGACTGAAAACCAATTAATTTGAAATTTCAAATCAGAATTTATTTTGGAAACAATTTAGAGGTTATTCTTCTTGTGATGAAAATGGTCCAGAGCACAGACAGGATGATAGACAGGATGATTTATTTGAATTTTATGCTAATCAAACAGAGTTATACCAAACATTCTTTGCTTTAAACTTGATTTTAAACTTTTAAGAATCAATTGTTGTGTCATTATTTCAATTCTTAAGCAAATCATATAATAATAAAAATTTGTTTAATTGAAGCAAACATTTGAATCAGAATAAGACAAATGTTATGAAACCGAAAAAGTATTTCATTCAGTGGTTTGAAAGACAAAACTGAATATAAAAATAAGATTTAATTCAAAGAGTATTAAAAATGATATAAAAGAATATGAATTTGAAATGCAATGAAATCATGTTTTTTTGTATTAAACCAAACAAAGAATTAGTAGAAAAATAAATTTTCAAAACATTGTTAAATGAAAGCGAAATTGAAAATCAAAACTTAATTTTTCTTAGTCTTTGGTCTTAAGTAAAGTATTTATATTTTATTCATAGAAAGGAAAAAATAATTTCTATAAAAATTTCTTTCAATTATTAGAACAATAATAATGTCTTTGAATTGAATGAAGAAAATATTGAATCAAAATATTTTCATTTATAATAATTGAGATTTTAAGCAAATGCTATGAAAATTTCATTAAGCAATTCAACCCATATTTCATATGAGCTTTTGATTGAAAGCCTATTTTCATAGCACAGAATAATGTCTGATCAAAGCAGTGAATGACTGAATTGAGTGATATTTTCTTCATTTTGTAATAATAGGAATGATTTATGAATTTATCAAATCTATTCAATTCTATATCAGTTCAGAGTACAAGTACTCAACTGATCAAATCTTTAATCAGGGTAAGTATCGAACGATATCAGGATTTGAATTAAAATCAAATTCCAGAACATTTTTGAATTATAAACAAAACTAATTTGAGGTGGAATTCAATGAATTGAAAACCAAAATGTTTATTGAATTTTGAAGAGAGAGAGAGAGAGAGAGAGAGAGAGAGAGAGAGAGAGAGAGAGAGAGAGAGAGAGAGAGACCGCATATTTCTAAAAATTTCTAACGCCTATTGATTTGTGGGAAACACCCGACCCCTTCTCAGATAGGCTTTTCTTTTTCTATGTATTAATGAGAAGAAAACAAAAATTTAGTAAACATTTATTTCTTCAAAAATATCAGTGAAGGTTAACTTAGAAAGTATTTTACACAAAATATTCAGCTTCAAAAACTAAAATTTCCTTGATTATGTCTCTATAATCATGGTTAGTTTATTAATTAATTTCATTTTTGAAGATAATTTCAGTAAATTTAATATTCAGTATTGTTTTGAAATCAAACAAAAAGAAGATTAAATTCATTCACAACTAAAATGAGAGTCCAATCAAGTCTTTAATGTGTTATATATTTATAAAAACCCATTAAACCAATAATTAATACCCGAAACCATTGGATAAATCTGATTATCATTTAAATTGATTTATGGTACAATAAATAACAATTAAGTCACATTAATCTTGGTCTTAATCACAATAAAAAACTCACAAATGAATTAATGAATTTAATCGAAAATAAAAAAACTTTCATAGGTTTGTGATTTATGGAAAGCCTCCCTGTCCTTTCATTTTCAATTTCATAATCTCCCTTAAGCCTTCAAAAATCCCTCGATAGGAACATTCTAAACACTTTGAAGTTAGCACCTTGCTCATCTCAAATTATAGTTATCAATTGAATAGAAACAAAACAAATGAGATTTTTAATTGCATTTCATCTCAAAGGAGAGTATTTTATGTGATTTATTGGACAAAAAACTGTCAAAAGAAGTAATTTTTTTCTCACATTTTATACATTTGATTAATGATTATTCAAATGTTATTTCAATGGTTTTCATAGAGAAATACAATTACTTTAGCAAAAAGTTTGTGTTCCTCAGCCTTGAACTCAATAGTTATGCAAAAAAAAATTATCTTTTTATTTGAAAGACTAAATGTGCAAAACATTTGATAAAAACCATATTTAACTCAGTTTTTGTTTTTTGAGGAAAAAACTAAATTGACAAGATAATAGAAGTGATTGCGATAGATCTTGATCAAAAAAAAGTATTATTTTCATTGCATTTTAATCTTGTGATTTTATGTGCGCGGCTCAGGTATGTTGTGATGTTTAGCCCACTGTTTAGCCTTAAATTGTTTATTATTATTCACTCATATATTGCTATCAATGAATCGGCTGTTATTAGGAATGAGCAAGATCTTCCAGTGAACCAAATTAATCCCTAATGGAATCAAATGGTTTCTGGTGAAAATCAAATACTTATCAAGGTATGTTTTGATGGACGATTCACAATTGCAAATAAGAATGATAAAACATATTTTCAAGGCAAAGATGGTACTATCATCTTGCTCATCAGTTAAATAAATGTTGAAAATTTGTTACCAAATTGATTTAACTTTGCATTAGAAAGTGCTGACTTTGACCTGACTATAAAACAGCCTACTGGCAATTTTTTTCAGACAAAACTTCAATAACAATCGTTCAATGTTCAAGGTGTTATCTTTATTTGACAAAGCTTGTCAGATGACTCAAAAAATTGCTGAATTCCAAAAATTTTAAAGAATTCTTCTTGTTCAACCTTTACATGTGAATAATTCAAGAATCAATGGTTGAGCTAGACTATTTCCGCTGAATTAATTGAAAAATTGTATTTAATTTAAAAATTTAAGTCACGTTTTGTTATTCAATACTTGATTTGCTTTTTGTTGTGTTTTTCAGACTATTTTTCATTACTTTATTTTATAACCGATTCTAATGAATAAATTAAATTAAAGTATGAAAACAATTAATGTTTGAAACAATAGTTTCTCTGAGTTTTGGGACTTTTACTCCAAATTTATTTCGCAGAAAATCAGAAGAATTTCATAAAAATTTCGAAACAAAAAAACAAAATTGTTTTGAAAATCAGACCAAAAGTTTGATATAATTAATGATTTTTAAAACACTTATTAAATGTAAAAATTGAATTCAGTTTTCCACTAATAATTGGCGGTAAACACTGATTATTTACTTTAGACCTATGTTTAAAACTACCCATGTGCTCATGCATAGTATAATATAGAATATTTCCATCTGATATTTAATCTGGATCAGATTAAATTATTCTAAATTCCTTGTTTATTCGATAAAACTCATATTCAAATTAAATAAAGAACGGAGAATAAAATCAAGTGCTGAGGAACACTGCTGAACACCTGTGCATAGGAGAGGGGTATTTCCTGATCCAAACACCCATCGATTCAAATATAGATATAAAGAACAACAAAATTATATACAAAAACGCAAATAATTGTGAGAATCAGATCCGACATTAGTTTACATAATGGGATAACCAGTGATACCCACAAATAAAAGGTGAGATGTCGTGTCCGATAACAGCCCAGTGTTTGTTTTTGATCTCGATTTCTGATCTCAATTACATTGTTTTCAGTTATTTTTATTTTTTCTCTTCATTTTGTTTATTATTCTTCACATAACTTGGAAATACCATTCATTTGAATGAGAAAAAGCCTCTTTTTAAATGAACAAGCTTAATTGTTGAATTTGCTCCGATTTGTTCGAAAAATAAAGAAAGAAAAATAAATTTTAAATTGTAAATCAGTTCCACTTTTTATGTGTGAATTACACCAAAGTATTTGGCAAACGAAAGGCACAGACATTGAGAGTGTGACCAAAGCTGGAGATAATTGGATTCCAATTAATGGTAAAACAATTGATGGCAAAGAAGAATAACAAATACAGTCTGACCTCGTTATTAGACACTGCGATATAAGTGAAATTCGAAATAAGTGAACGATTTCCAATGCACGGACCGTTCCTATGGTGGTTGTAATGTTGAAAGACCTCGTTATAAGCCAATTTGATATAAGCTAAATCTCGGTATAAGTGAGAGCATTTCACTGCACTTGCAATGAAAGCATTACTTCGTTATAAGTAAAATTGTTGCAAAAAACTGTAAATTAAAAGTCTTCTCAAATTATTTCGTATATTATACCATAAGTTGACAAATGCTTTGAATTTTAATCAAAATGTCTTTGAAATGATTAACAAATTAGAGAATGAATTGTATAGCAATCGTAATAATGCTTTGAAACAATCAAAAATTACTGATTTCTATGAAAAAATGTAATCTTTCAAATTTTTTTCATAAATATTTGAACTCGGTATAAGTGAAATTCGATATAAGTTACAAAATTTTAATGCACCAGCGATTCGCTTATAACGAGGTCAGACTGTATAAGAAAAATGTTTTCAAAATCAGTTTCAATCGTTTTCATACTTAACTGTCTGCTGAGGATATGGTTGTTAGTGTCAACACACTGGCGATTAAACAGATGACTGAAACAAAGAATAGAATAAGAAAAATGAAGTATCTTGCCAATTCTAAAAGTAGCCTAGGTAAGTGGAATTGAGGCCAATATCGTAATTAACTAAAAACATGGGAAAAATAAATGCACGCTTACCATGCGAAAATCCATGATCTTGCACATGATAGGGCCCAATACATAAAAGGGTTGCGTCAAGTTTTTGATGAGATAAACCCAAAAACAAGTGACGCAAATAAGGATGTCGGCCACCGCCAAATTGGTGAGGTAAAAGTTTGCAGTGGTGCGATTACAACAGAAAAGTTACCGATAAGAGTTACTAATATGGCCACGATACAAATGATTATTTTCTAATAAGCCGTCCAATCAAATGGTTAATAAGGCCCGGATTCGGGAACTTATGGGCGGAAAAGTTGAATGCTTTTAAAGGATCGCAATTAACAGTTGATTCCAAACTCTGTTCGTTTATATAGATCTCAGTCACGGAATAGTTATCCGTTTTATTCATTTTCTTATGGCTTTATTCTGTGTATTCTCTAAATTTCTTATGTGATATAATAAATTAGTGTCATAATCAGTGATTGCCAAGGAGAATTTAGTCCAAATACTCCTTGATTATTAGTCTCAAATATTTTCAAAGATTGAACCCCTCTCCCTTAGCCAAAATTAATACTAGGTGGGTGGATCTGCTGAAGCCCTAAAATTTTGGTTTACCACCCATCTTTTTGAGAAACATACCCCTCCCTGAGGTTTGTTACCATGGCCATCACTGGCATAATCATATTTTGCTGAACCACAAAATAATCGGTAGAATCAATGTTATAATAGGTTGGGATGGGTTGGGATGGGTTGGGATCTGGTTGAGGATAGGTTATGGTATGGTATGAAAGATGATTCTAAATAATATATAAAATCAATGCATTCTATAGAATACAGAATAAGTTTATTAAATATTTTGTCGATAAAAACACTTATTATAAGTTAAATCTCAAAATATTGTATTATTTCAAAGTAAGTTCAGTTGCTTTCAATTTATTATAATAAACTTGTTAAAAGTGAAAATAACTGGAAGTTATAAAAATAAAATAAAATTTGTTTGAAATGATTCTCGAAATTAACACTTTTCAGAGATATTTCAAACAAAAAATTTGAAACAAAAGTGATTCCAAACTTTTTTTTCGACTTTTCATAGACCAGTTACAAAAAACTTTTAGTGCAGCGCAAGACATGACTGCAATGAAGTATATTGTGTGCATAAACTTCATTCTTACGCAAAAAATAAATCCTTTGCTACAAAAAAAAAGAAAACTTGGAAAAAACTCTTCAGCCAGTAAATAATGAGCCTATCATTTATGAATTGTCAAAAATATAATAAAAACGACGCTATTATTTGTTTTGGCGGAAAATATCTTCACTAATATAAAATCAATATCTATACCAGCAATAAGCAAGGTTGCTCTGAATGAATTATTTTTATTAACTATCTATTTAATGGCAGACAATAATAACATGTTTTACATAAACAGAATGTTTGAAATAATAACCACTTGAAGACAGAATACAACTTTATCAAGTACAATTTGAGTCTAGCTCATTTAAAAAAAGAAAAACTTTAATGTCTCTAACTTTTTATTTTATCAAATGATCTGGATAACTTTCTTCGTGAAATTGAGTTTTTATTAAAAATATCACAGTTTCTCGCAAAAAGAAATCAAAATAAATTTATTATATGACTCTTGATTAAACTATTGAATATAACTTAGAACCAAGAAGTTATCTTGGACATGGCTTATGTTTTATTGTTAATTAGCTACAAAACAAAAGCTTGTTTTGTTTGCTTACTTTTGATAATTATTTGAACAACAAGAATAGAATAATCGCATGCTAAAGCAAGTATTCTTTCGGATTATTTTACCCCGCTAACAAACGCATGCCGGTATAAACGAGGAGGACCATTTTTGAAAAAATGCACTTATGGTGTGCTACCG
>JAQFXL010000317.1:0-23907 GCA_034693445.1 Edwardzetes edwardsi
TATCTTAGTTTCAATTCATTATTCAACATATAATTCATAAACTGCACTGTCGTATAGGTTTGTTGACCACTCAGTCATTAATTTATAAGTTGATTCATTGGACACGTCTGAAAACGTGCGCTGAAAATGTGACTCTAATATAATTTCCACTATTATTGAAATTTATTCGAATAAAATGATAGGAATTATATCATTAATTCTCTTTGGGATCCCTTGGAAACCACAATAATTATTAGAGAATCAGATGCACTGGTATTACAAAATTCTGTCCCATTTTTTCGACAAAACTCTCAAATGAACGGTCGATGAGTTTTGTCTCTTTTAGATCGCATTAATGTAATGAAATTGTGAATAATGGGTAAAATGTTTGGACCCGGAATTGACTTTGGGTTGGATTCGTACGAAAATTATCCAATGATTGCCAAATCAGAAGAGATATGATTTAATAAAATTGAATTCAGTTATTCTTCTGCCATAAAATGGTTAGAGTGACCATTCAGAAGTTCTGCTCTTGTCTTGAATTATGGAAAGGATGTGTTTTGGCCGGAATATTCTCAATGGTAGTTCCACTCTATGAATTCTTAAACTAACGTTTGTTTGATTTGATAGGCGACCAGTATTTTCGACTTACTCTGGAGTATCGCTCATATGTTGGAAGAAGAAAATGTGTTTCTCTTCTATTTATGTCAGTCTTATCCCAAACTATTTCTCCGATTTATTATAATTTCTTTGATTTAATGTCAAAAGTGTTTACTTTGGGAATTGAAAGCGTCTTTTTCATCGTCGCCTCTGGTTTTCTCTTCGTAGGTTTGGTTAAAGTATGTCATCATTTATTTCGAATAGCTTCCCAAGTGCAATTAACTAATTTTTCTGAATAGAAATCTAAATGGCTGTTAGTGCCCTGGATATGTCTGGCAGTTGTTGACATTCTCATTAATTTTCTCATTTCTTTTATGGAATTGACACTAACTGTAAGTATTTTTCATTATTTTAGTTCGAAAAACAATTGAATCGATTATAGGAACTGTTGTTTTTCAAAACATACAGAATTCAATATTTGTCGAAATGATCCCAATTTCATAAATAATATATGTATATTGGTTTCACAGAACCGGACATATGGTGGCCCTTGCATTATTCCAGTGGCAGGACTGGCGGTCACTGTTATGGTTTGCGCCGTTTTGGTCAGTTGAAGACAAATAAACAATTCGTCACATTTTGATTGATTGAAATGATTTGAATGTTTTACAGCTCTACTGCTTGTTATGCGTTTTCGCACAATTTTTGATATATAACGGAAAGAACCGTAAGATTTATATCAATTACATTTTGGTCTCTCAATTCATCAGGTTCTAAGTTCAAATCACTTTATTTCAAATCGAACAGTAGTCTAGAAATTATTAGATTACTAGACATTAACGAGAATACCATTAATGGATCGAAACTTCTTTGAATGAAGTTTTGAATTATGAATGGAGAAAATTAATCGTTTTTTAATCCAAATCAGTAGGAATTACAGAAATCAAAGTAACGCCCGTTCATGATATTAGCTGTAAGTCATCTCATTCAACACAATCCTAGGCTTAGACTACAATTAGACTAACACTTATGAAAAGTCCAGTCAATGACCGCTTTTGAAATTGAATAGATTCGCAAACAAATTGTCAAATATTAAGAAAACTAATTGTCTTCAGAAAATTCTCACACTTTCTATACTAAGAGATTAAATTTGAATATTTTCTTCAATTCTATAATTATAACTTTCATTAAGTAGTTGTCAAAACTTGAAAACTTATTTAAATGACTATTAAAATTCACAGAAGAGTTAAGCAAACTTTTGATTAAATTATGGATTTGATATTCAACTTGAAATTGCAATTTCAAAGGCCGGGCATTCAGTGCATTCATTATTATTATTTCAAATAATAGATATTGTAGTCAAGAGAATCACTAATGAAAAAAATCAATTTATTTTTGAAACTAATGATCAAAACAGCAAAACTGGATGAGACTAATGAAGATGAGCACTATTTCGAGAACCATAACGCTCTATCTGTGCCCAACGTGTCAACCCCTCGCGACGCCTGGTAGGGATAGTTCTGGCCATAACAGTGGTCAGACCACACCAGCTAATGATTATATGTTTTGTATTATTCTTCAATTTGTGTTAATTTTTTTAACCTATTGTGTAAATAATGTGTTTTACATATCAATTGTGATAATGTATTCTAAACTTAATTTTTATCCCTTTTTCTTATCGATATTATACTCTTTATTAAAATTATTCTTTTTCTCTAAATGTCTTCAAATCTAATCCACTGAATGTCTGATATCTTTTTGTTTAACAAAAAATAAAATCAATTACTTTCTGGATCTTTTGGAGTACCACTCATTCGACTAATAAACACTTAATACTAATCCACTTTTCGATTTTTAATGATTTTTTTCAAATCAACTGTTTTTTACCAAAAATGCTGATAATTGGAGCAAGCCTAAATTCAGTTGATATTTCATAGATAAAGGTGCTTTTAAACTAACTTCACTTTGAAACTTGAGCCAAACTAAGCTAACAATCTTTAAAACACAATTTAAACCCTTATTTATTTTGCTCAAAGGCTAACCAGGGTTAGAAATTGTGTGAAAATTGATAAATTAATTTTTCTTCAAAGCAAAAGCGCAGAGAATCTGAAGCTATGAAAATTGTCCTAGAGCATCGCTATATATAACTATAGTTAGATTATTGGCTTATTTGGAGTTTTAATAATTTATGGAATGGTTTCAATTGATATGAAATTGTGATAAAATCGGATGAAATGTGATTTTGTTCTAAATTTGATTCCAAAAGTTAATGAAACTATTGAACGGAACTATTGATAAAACAGGATATCCCAGTCCTCTCGTTAGTCCTGTCAATGAAATTATTAAACATGATATCAACGAACAAATGTTCGAAGTCTACAACCAATTTATAAAAGTTATGTATTTGCATCTAATTAAGTCAAATAAACTTATATAATCAGGTAATAAATTCCAATTAAAATAGTATCTTCATTATTTATCAGTTAATTTAGTTGTGCTCATTCATCATTGATAACCATATAACCTAGTCAAAATTTCCCAAATTAACATCTGTGAATCTAAGCTTGATAAGTTGCACATATAAAGTGTTGATATTTGTTAGATTTCAAGTTTTTTGTGTGGATAAACTAAGTAGTTATTCTGATAAAGGTAAATATAGCCTAGCTACTATTTATATGAATTCACACATTAATGCAATGAGAATAAAATCTTGTTAAAAAGGCCACCCCTTGATATTAACGAACGTATTAGATGAAGGGTAGGGTTGACAATGCCGTCAAACGTCATCAACAGAAGGCATCGTTATTCATACAATCGAGAGATAACTTCCCCACAAAACTAAAGTCTCGACTTCTAGTCTTCTATCAAATGCCTAAAACGATAGCTTTTTATGGTTTGAGTCGTGCTCTCAATGATCAGCGATGAGATGTTTTGCCAAACATATAGTCATATACTTCTAGTGTTCAATGTTTTGAGTGTGAGTTCTGTTGAATTTCATTATAACAACACTAAAAATATTCGTCAATAATATCCTTAAAGACGTATAAATAGTATTAAAACAAAAAATACATCTTTTAATATAACACCAAAATAATGTCAACGCTTTTAATTTTGTTAATTAAACAGACTTTCAATTGTGTTGATGACTAATAGTTGGATGAATCGCTAATTTGCTCATCAATTGTGTTATTGACTACTAATTCACGTTAATTACAATCAAATATTAATAATATATTCAACGATGAGTTGGGGCGAAGAACTATGGGTTTGTATTGACTCTCAAATGACTAATGCCTTTTAAATTAGGATAATCTGGCAAAAATTCATACTCTTTTACAAATTAAATATTGGTTTTTCCTTATTTAAAGTCAAATATTTATTTTCTCTCATTGTCTTCAAAGTATGGCTTAATTTTGAGTTGAATTTCACGCCTAATATTACTAATGATTTCAATGCATTTGTTGTTATTTTCATTATTTACACAATTTCTTAGAACTCCTCTCAAATGCCTGTCATTTAGTGTAAATTAAAATCAAATTTAAGTTAAACCATAAGTCTTGTGCTCTTATTATCGATATTTAATAGATTTGATATAAAAACCCTATTTATCTATATTTAACACATTTTTTGTTCACATTTAAACAGAGTTTTAATATTAAACTCAAATAAATTCTGGTCTCGAATGAGGTCTTCATTGACTCGAATACTAATTTTAAATGTTCTTTATATTTGAAAATAAAAACAACTAATAAAACATTTCAATTGGCATTCAATTGATCCAAATTGCATTCAAAGACATTTTATTCAAACAATTTGAATGATTGTTAGTCACAATCGACTCAATCCAAGTCTGATTGCAAAACACTTCATAATCTTCCTGTTAGTCCTAATAATGATTATTATTTCTTATTTAATTCAAATCTTATCTAAACTAACAGTTTGTGACTCAATATCACAATAAGAGTTCACAAAACTGAGAAAATCCTAATCTTTTTTGACAGTATTTCCATTTCTCAAGCGATTCATTGAACCCAATATTTATTTACTCTCTTATTGTTAATAAAAATTTTACTCTTTTTTATTATCAATAATCAGATTTTACAACTATTTGTGTCATATCTGCCAAAAGAGTGAAAGTTTTTTTAGACAATTATCTATAATTTTTATGCGTTTAAAAGCGAAAAGTTTTGCCTTCAGTTAGAAAATGTTTGGCTTATATTCAATGAAGCGATGCATTCATTCATTCATTAATATAATTTTTCATTGAAAGGACCAAAATGTGTGAAACTTTTTAATTATCATAATATTTACTGAAAGCAATACTATTTTTATTTCCATTATTTGTCTCCATTTGATTGAATTTGAGTCGATTTGACTCTAATCTAAACAGTTTTATATTACTTTTTTAGTCTAAAGTTTCCGACAAATTATTAGTAATAATTGCTAAGAATTTCACGAAATTTAATTCTTAGGATCAATACGAGAACCTCTCAACACATACACACAAAGGTATAGAATTCCTGGACAAATACGGACAGTTCATTAAAGACCGGTCCACTATTGAGATCGAATACGCCTCTAAACTGAGGCGACTCGTGAAGAACCATCAAATCAAGAAGAAAGACGACGAAGAAAACCAGTAAATCACTATTTATTTCACTTGAATTGCATTAATTGATTGATTTTCTCATTTGTCTCAACAGACTTACGGTATGCAAAGCCTTCTATTCGATGACTCAGGAGGTGACAGACCTGGCGGGTCAGCACGAGTTGATAGCAGAGAATATGAGCGCAAATATTGTCAAAGAGATATCAACTCTTTTGAAGGAACTGAAAGATGAGCGCAAAAGATATCTACACGAAGGCGCCAAAAATCAAAATGCTTTACACAACGCTTTGCAACAGTTGGACAAAGCGAAGAAAGCCTACGAAAAGGCATACAAAGAGGCCGAAAAAGCTCAGGACAATTACCAAAAGGCTGACGCAGATCTTAACCTAAGCCGAGCCGAAGTAGAAAAGGCGCGGATGATCTCAACGGCTAAAAACCAAATGTGCGAAGACTGCAAAACGGAATATGCAAACCATTTGCAAAAGACTAATGAATTGCAAAAACTCCACTTCTCTGAACTCATGCCTAAGATATTCAATCAGCTGCAGGACATGGAGGAGAGGAGAACCGCCTGTATTCAGAACTATATGAAACAGAGCGCACTCATACAACGACAAGTGTTTCCTATTATTGACAAATGTCTCGATGGTATCATCAAAGCATCAGAAACTATTGATCCCAAAGAAGACAGCCTTCAAGTGATAGAGAAATATAAGTCCGGAAATATGCCGCCCGAAGACATTGCATTCGACGACTTGAGTAATCCGAGACCAGACTCAGAGATAAACATTTCGCGGGGGAGCACTGCTTTGAATTACTCCAATTCCATCAAATCGGAGACATTGCGCGGTACTCTTTCTGCCGCTCGTTTCAAGAAAAGGGGCGGAATTTTTGGGATATTCACCTCTAATAAGGTACGAATGACTCGATCAACAAATATATCGATTTTCAAATTCATTCACTTTTCTCTTACTCTTCACTTGTTTTCAATGGTTTCAATATTTGGTTCTTTGGATTATATATTACTTATTCTGAAAATACTTTTCTCATATCTTTGCTCTATTTGTAAGTAAAACGAATCAGATTTTAGTTTTTTTTCTTGTTTTCAATCTTTCAAATCTTTTTTAACATTTATTTCACAAATTGTTTTGAGTTTTGATGATTTCCTAATTGTTTTCAATGTCAGTCCAATACTGATGACTCAAAGGACGATTACGCGGATCTGCCCCCAAACCAGAGGCGGAAACGAATTCAGGCCAAAATAGATCAAATCCATAACCAATTTCTTCAGGAAACTGCTGTCAGGTAACACTTCAGTCACATTATTAGTCCAAACAAAGGAAATGCATATGAAATGTGTTTTATAGTAAATATTTGTATGAACTCAATGTCAATGTTTTATCATCTGATAGGGACGGCCTGATGAAGATGAAACAGGCTTATGAGCAAAATCCTGCTTTAGGCGATCCTCAATCAGTTGAGGGACAGTTAGCAGAAAACGGACAGAAAATGGAGAAATTGCAAACAGAAATGAAGAAATTTCAAAGCCTTTTATCTGATGTCGTCGACGGAAATCGAACGCCTTCTGCACAGAAGAAGTCTCATCGGAATAGCGTTTCTGAGGACTCGCTCTCAAGAAGTGCTTCTGAATCGAGTGTCACGAATAACAATAACACAAACAATAATCTGAACGCAAATAGTAATAGCAATCACCGGTCGTCCAATTCATTGCAAGCAGTCACTCATCATAACAATATTCATAATAATCACAATGACGTCACTCAAGACAATAATGAGTTAGTCTTTCATATCTTTGTTTCTATTTTTAGACTAATGTTTAATCAATCGATAG
This sequence comes from Edwardzetes edwardsi, assembly GCA_034693445.1. Taxonomy (NCBI): domain Eukaryota; kingdom Metazoa; phylum Arthropoda; class Arachnida; order Sarcoptiformes; family Ceratozetidae; genus Edwardzetes; species Edwardzetes edwardsi. Next base: position 7,041 of record JAQFXL010000317.1, read on the forward strand.
ATCCAATAGTCCTGAGAGTGGTATCAGCACAAGTCATCTGAGTATACCCGACGCAGAGTTTGCTGACGCCGATGGAGAGTTTGAGGATCCGTTACCGTCGTTGGGAACTGCAAAAGCCATCTATGCTTTTGAAGGTAAGAATGCTTTTAATTATTTCCCATTTATTTTTGCAAACAATTTATTGCATTTCATTGAAGTAAAAATTATTTTGTTTTATATTAGTTTTGAAATCGATATAAACTTTCCTTTCTTTCAATAGTCGACTGATTAGAATATTTCTAATCTTTTTTTGTTTTCGTAAAACTGTTAATCAGAACAGTAGTCAAACATTGTCTGACTATTTAAGAAATGATAAAACTATTTGTTTAGAAGAAAGACTATAAGCAAGGTTATTCTTCTGTCAAAACTTGCTTACTCTTTTGTTTTTCTGAATGAAACCAAAGCAAAGTTTTTTTTGGCTGACTTTCAAAAACATTTTGAGCTCATATCTAAACGAAGTCAATAGAGTGTCACTCAGATATTTAGAGTAAGTCCTTGCTCATACTGACATATTCTTGTTAACCCTCTTATTTACTGAAATCTGAGCTCAAATATTGATTTGTTTGGCATTTTATCTAAAGCTCAAAGTGAAGGCTCAATACCGATGACGGAGAACGAAGAGTTTGAAGTGGTAGAGCTGGATCAGGGCGACGGATGGACACGTGTCCGACGGCTCGACCACGACGAGGAGGGATTTGTGCCAACCAGTTATATAGAGTGCACTCTGTATAACAACTGCTGATTACGACTAGGATTTCAATATTAGTTTATTATAATTACTATTAATTATTGATTAATTGATTATTGAATTTATAATTCGATTCTATTTACGTATTTTTCAAATTCCTGAAGGATTTCAGTCGTTGTTATCGCTTTTCGCGCAAACTTTTGTTTTTATTTTCTGAGAGTAATCTGAGACCAAATGTCAATACTATGATCCGCTCCTTCCTCTCAGATTGTTGTCCATGACTTTCAATGATTTGCTTCAAATATCGGTTATTTTCTTAGAGTTTAAAGAAGTTCTTGAAAACAAGTTTTCAATAGTTTTTATGAAATGACATTCATTTCACAAATTGTGAAAAATCAGTATATTTTTGTTTAATTAGATTTTCTTCATTCATATCATCCGAAACAAATCAATCACTATCTGAGCGGTGCTTTTCATCTTTTATAGCATACAATCAAATATCAAAATATTGAACTAAATTATGAACTAATCTAAAAATCATTTCAAATGGTTGTTAAAGATTATAGTAATTGAATAATTGTTCCCAATTCGCGATTATTATTACATTTGTTTTTGTTTGTCGTCTAAATTCTTCTAAAAATCAATCAATTAATGAGTTATCAGTTATTAAGTGCCACACAATATATTTGTAATCAGTCTTTGGGAGACATTGCAAAAAGGGGAGAGTTATCTTGGTTTTTCAATGCGAATGTCAATAAAGCTGCATCCCCCCTTTGACGACCGCCCATTTGAGCTAGCAAAGCAATAAAAGCACAATAAAAGTGTTACCAATTATTCGTTACAACAATATTAGGCAATCAGAGGATTTGCTAGACAATAAGGTTGGTTTTGTAGTGTAACACAAGAGTTGGAGGTGCGGTCGTGTAGGCTCTTTACAGTTGCTCCCAAATACTGTTTGTAATTATTTGCTTCTTTCAAATTTCTCTGTAATTATAAATTTAGATACAAAATAGGTTTTTGTCTTATTTTTTAATCGAAAGTATATTCGAAATGAAATATTGTCTGAAATATAATACAAACTAATGTAATGTAATGTCAATTATTTTCTCTATTATTATAAACAATAATTATTTTTTATTTTCTGTTAATTTCTTTGCCATATATTGTATGCAAAACAATATTTGTGCGAAAATTTGTGATAAATCTTTTCAAACATTATTTTGATGTTGTAATCAAAGTATAGTCAAAATCTCTCTCTTTCCTCATCTCTGACATTATTTTCTCTGTTTTTACAAACGATTTTTGCTCTTAATTTATACAATATTTTTATTATATTTTTTCTAATAGTTTTAGAAAAAATTTGATTGAAAATAAAGTTTCACTCATTCATTGATCACAATATCCTCAATATTCTTGGCCTTTTCAACAATAATTACTTGGTCTATTTTTGGAAATTTTATCTCTTTATATGAACTTTGATTAGACTTCTATTCTTGTAATAAATCATTGTTCCGATAGAAAAGTGTTCCTCTTTTGTGCCTAAATGTCAAACTATAGCCGAACCCAAAAATAGACATCAATAGTGTTGTGTCTGTTTTAATAATAATAATTGTTTGGAGAGTCTGATAGACTGAATGCAAAACAGATAGTTTCGGGTATTTTAACCTTTAGTTGAGTGATCGCCTCATCAATGGATCGATTAGACGTTAGCAACAAATATGAAAAACTTTTATACTGTGTGTTGCTATGAATCGCATAAAATATACAAACAACTCATGAGCTCTCATATCAGTTGCCATACCTTGACGTAGGAATAGGTAATAGAAAAGTGCTGGCAATACATTGCTTTTATGTGTCAACTTTGTATGTGTTGTCATACGCCCTGAGCTTAGTTCAGAACCAGATCGCAGTCAATAGTCAGCCATAGACTCACAAATGATACCATAAACAGAACGGTTCCAAAAATGATATTTTCTTACTTCAGACATATCTGAGTATATTTGATGGGAAAGTATGGCTGAGGAAGAGGTTAATAACGGAAAGGATTATCCAAATGGTATCACTAGTGAATACATATCAGCAAAGGATAACCTGAGTGAGTCGTTATTACCTCCGATCATATCGAACAGCTACTACGATGACGGCGGCTCCTGGATGTTCTCTAGTCATGACATTCCCATTCTGATCGGTGCCGCAGCAGGTCTGTCTACTCCACCAAATTTCACGCCCCATAAGTTAACTGATTTGTTTGAAATGTTAGGTGCGATCGGTCTAATCATAATATTCTTGGCGGCGGCCCTCATATGGCACTGCTGTCAGTTCGCTCTTCAACGCGAGAAAAGCAGTTACAGTGAGTCCGCAGATTATACCCCTCTCTACCCCTCTCTTACTCTAAGTATCTAAAATTTTAGGTTTAGATAATGAGAGCGAACGGAACAGTGTTTCGAGTCGGGACTCAAACCTTTACATCAATAATCCGATCAATCCTTCGATGATTATTGACGAGAAAAGTGTTGTTCGCGAAAATTCCGATCAAAACCTAAAGAGATCAATATCTGCACCCATTAATAGAGACAGCGGTGCACTTCAGGTAAACCTGTGCTTTAAAATTAATCGATATTAGATTACCTTGATATGCATTCCTTATGCCATTCTTTATGCTCTTCCTTTCCAGACTAATACTCAAACGCCAGTAATTCACTCAAATAATTCCAATACAAGTGATAGATATGACGGCAAACTAAATGTCTCCGATTATATCGATGACAAGTGGAAGCAAAATCACGATTCGATTTCTATTGGAATGGAATTGAATGACAATAAACGCGACAATGATTTTGAATCTCATCGGAGCCATATTTATCTCACAAATCATATCTTTGAAGACGATATCACATTTAAATCAAGAAGTTTGCCGTGGAATCAGTCCAACAAACGCAGAACCGTTTCCATTGACGACGAATCACAAGAAGAGTTCCAATCAAAAGTAAAGACTGAACTTTCATTTGCCGACAGATTAAGTTTCGGAACAGATTCTAAAAGATTTGATTTCAGGTAAATTTCAGCAAAAAGCGTAAGAACCGTATGCGTAACGACAGCGCCGCTGCTATCGCCATGAATAGGAGCGGAACAGATCCCAGCAACAAGATGTTGCACTCACACAAAGACACCGACACTCTTGTGGACAATGAGGCGATCGTTGTTTACGACGAGAGGACTGCCTTATAGAAGATTCTATGAATTGAAACATTAATTTTTTAGTCGTAAATATAACTCAAAAAACATTTCTATTTTATGTTTCATTTTTCAGAAATTTATTATAAGTTATGAAAGTATTTAATATATAATTAATACATAATTACAACTAATTATAGAGAAATTTTAATTTTATTAATGTCTGACAGAGAATAGTTTGGAGGAGTATTCGACCAAATATTTTAAGACTTCAATTGTTTTGCGCTCTTTTCAAACCCCTTTCCTTTAGATTTAGTTAATTATAATTAACAAAACTGTTGTCAATCTTTGAATCTCACGATTAGTCACATCTTTATCTGAAGAACATTTCGATGTTTTGTAAATATTATACACTTTTGACAGAAATATACAACAAATCGGCTCTTTTTTTGTCGCCAAATACATTAGATTTCAGACAAAATTACCTGAAATTTACTTAATTTTAAATTGAAGTTAAAGTAAAAACAACTCATTTTTATCACAAAATTGTCTTTAATTGGAAGAGTCGGAAATGTCTTTAAACTCAATCAAAAACACTATTTTCCACTGAAATAGAACCTAATTTTCAGTTATAATTGTATTGAAAACAAATGTTTAATGTTTTGTTAAAGTCTGAGAATTCAATTGCAATTCAATTTCAATAAAACCCGAAATCTATCGATAATTCTAATCGAAGTGAAAATCAGAAAAGAGAACAATAATTATATGAGTTATTTTTACAAGAGTACATCTACTGAATAAACTTGATTTTTATATCTTGAACTTTTAGGGACGATAAAAATGATATAATAATTCGAAATCACAATATTTCAATATTCTTGTTCTATTCTTCCAATAGATCACTTTATGTCCCAATAATCATTTTCAGATAGTTCCTCTCTCTCTCTCTCTCTCTCTCTCTCTCCCTCTCTGTCTGTCTGTCTGTCTCAGAATTATTAGGGAATAACGACTGTTTAAAAAGTTGTCATAATTTGATTTTAAACATAATAATGAAGTTTTTATTTTGATGATCACTTGTAAGTTACAAGTTTTAACCAACTATTTAACCAAGCTGCTACTTTCTGTTCAAGTGTTCTTTCCATTGACTTTGAAAAGCAACAACTAATTTATTCCCAAATTAAACATTTGACATGGTTGTTTGCTAATGATACATTATAGATTGCTTAGGTTTTCTTAGCAAATAATTGAGTGCTTGGCTTCTGTTTATTAACTTTCATTCAATTATGAGTTTAATTCAAAAATTGAATCAATCAATGAATTGAAACCAATTTACGAATTTGAGTTATCAAGATAGAAATTCGTGAAAAACCGATTGAGAGTTGAAGAATCTAGCAATTTATCAGTGAAATAGTGTGATGTCGAGCCAACAATTCACTTGTATTCACCCCTTCTGTGTGTCGGCAACGCATGCGTTCAATGGACTGTATATTGAAAACCATATTACGAGCAGTGAATACATTAATCAATTGCTTTTGATTTCCATTCTCTGGCATTGCGTTCAATCTCTGACTCAAAATATACTAAATTATTGTTTTTTCTTTAGACAAACAAAACATTTTTTAAACTAATTTACTGATTATTAGTTGATTTGATTTGTATTGCGGTTTGATTTGTGTTTAACTAATCATTTGATAAATTATTTGTTTATTATATTTAATGTTTAGTTTCATATCATTTGAAAGTTTGTTATTTAAATGATTTTCATGAAAATGACTGAAAGCCTCTAAAAATGAAAGGATTTTATTATGATTTTGACTCAAAATAAGTCTAAAAACATTTCAATCAAACTGCTGTCTAATTTGATGATTGAATCGACTTTATATCAAAAGCATTAATTTGTGAATTGTGTCTAACGATGTACTGATGGGTCCGCCAATGCATTCACCGCTATCTTCCAGTGAAGACGACCTAAATCTTAGCCAAAATGATAATATAGGCGCTGATAATGACGGTGACAACGATTATTCTCTCCAATCGGGTCATCGCCATCGAAGACATCACAGCAGTCGTCGTCATAAGGAACATAAGGAGCGAAAACACCGGCGGCGTAAGCATAAGACGCATTCATCGTCTCAGATTGAAAACCCGAGCCGTCGACGCAAACATCGATCCCATCATTACGACAATGAATACGACTTCGAGCCGAAGCCACAAATCATGTCCTCTAAACCTCTCGTTCAATACGACGACGTCAGCGAAAATGACGACATTATCTCCGAATCTATAAATGAGGTTTTCATCACTTATTTACCATTCATTTCAACTTAATTTGTTTTCTTTCAAATGAAGGGTGAAGTAGAAGAAGGAGAAGTCGAGGAAGAAGAAGGAGAGGTCGGTGAAGATGGTGTCCGCAGACCAAAACCCTTGAGGGATGAGTCGCCCGAATCTTCATTGGATGCAGAAAATAGCAGACAATCTTCACGTTCGAGTGGTATTCATCGATATTTATATTATTCTTTGAATTATAGACCTCTGAATAGAAAATGTTTTCAAAGAAGTTTACAATTCTTTAAAATCTCTTGTATTGTGTTTAAGATATTTATATTTGATTTCTGTAAACAAAGCCCATCGAAGCCATCGTTTGGATGATAATGAAAACGAAGAAATAGATGATAATAGGAGTGAAACCACGAATAAAAAGAAAAGACATCACCGATCGAGACGATCGCGAAGGGATGAATATAATAGAGATATTGACACTCTTCGAGAGCACAGGAAGCTTAAGAAGAAGAAAAGAAAGCACTCCCGAAGAAAAGACGACAAAAATGAAGATAATTATAGGGATATCGACAATGAATTGGAAGAAATTATCGACGAATGTATGCTTCGATTTCTAGAAAATTTGTTTTTAATGATTCGTTTGTTTGCTATCATTTCAGGTGATATCAAAGACAATACTGAAGAAATCGATTCTCCAAACCTATTGGACGCGGAGCCCATATCACCCGAAACTGAACCAGAATTTCAGGCCACGCCTCCACCTGTAGAGGCAAACCCGGAGTCGCCTGATATGACTCAAACTTCAGATTTGAAATCAGAACCAAAAATAATATCAGTTATAAGTCCTTCGGTCAGAGAGAAAAGCTCTGAAAGGGAGCACAAAATATCTGTCGAGACTATTAGGAACAAAGAGAGGATTGAGTCGAGTATTTCAAAGTCTCCGCAATCAAAAGAAGCCAAACGTTCTTCAGATCGCGAAAGAACTGATGGCACACTTCCACAGAAAAGTCATACCCGTTCCCCAAATTCAGTAGAAGAAAGAACTGATGTTTGCAAACCTATTGATAAAACTCCTCCACAACACTCCCGAAGACGTCATTCGAGATCTCCTTCGCATTTACGCGATCGAAGACCTCCCCCTCCCGTTGGGGAAGAATCCAAAAGAAGTCGTAGTAAACGAAAGCGCTCGAAATCCCCTAATCGAGCGCCTTATCCTAGGGGTAGAACTCCTTCGCCTCCCATTCCAGATATGGGACGTCGAGATACATACGTAGACTTTAGGCCCCATCGTTCCAAATCGCCGTCCGCTTCAGGCCGTCATAGAAAGCGTTCGCTGACACCTCCGATGCGGTCTTGGAATGAACCACAGCGTAGACGTTCTCGTAGTCGAACTCCTCCTCTTTCTGGTCACTATCAGAAGTCCCCAAAGCATAGACGTCTCACTAGAAGGTCAAGAGAGAGATCTCCGCCGATGTCATCGCATAGACCTAAAAGTAGAGAAAGAACTCCACCTCTCAGAGATCGGTCCAAATACTTACCTCGAGAGCGGTCGCGCTCTCCTTTTCAGAGGTCACGATATTCTCGATCTCCGCGTTCACCACCACTTCGCCATCGTTCCAGAGACAGAACTCCTCCGCCACGAAACTATCGATCCCGTAGTCGGACGCCGCCACAGAAGCGGCCGCGCTCTCCAATGAGGTCCCGATCTTCGCGATCACCTCGGGATGAGTCTCGGAATCGATCCAACTCTTCAAGCGTTATGTTAGACAACAATAAGTATTCGTCGACCAGTTTTGCGGCCGAACTTATGAAACAGAAAATGTTTAAAAAGAAAACGTCTCAAAGTCTGACCCCTTCAATGGAAGCCCCGACTTCATCGACCAGTACACCCACAGCTCACTCATACAATTCGTCAAAATCTTTCGCCCCGTCCTCTCTTATTACTGAAACTGATGGTTCGTTTCATCCGCACAACGGTTTTATGACTCAAAAGTCTGCGACTTTACCACCTCTACCGTTACCTGTGATTCAATCTTCTAAATCGAATCCGAGTCCTATGAAAACATCGCAGTCGCGCCTCCCAATGCCTCCACAGTGTGGAACAGCGATATCACAATTGCCTTTACCTTCGACCTCACCGGTTATGGACATCGATGAAGACGAGACTCTAAATCAGAAATCATTAAAAAGTGTTAATCGACCGAAAATTGTGGGCAAAACCCAATTACCTCAACAACAGCCACAACTTAGCCCTCGATGTGTCGATGTTTTCGATATTATTAGTCAAATAGGAGAAGGAACTTATGGACAGGTCTATAAGGCTAGAGATACCGATAATACGTAAGACTTCTATTGCTCTCATTTAGGCTTTCATTGACTTAATATTTGATTATAGAATTGTTGCGCTAAAAAAAGTGAGGTTAGAAAACGAAAAGGAAGGCTTTCCTATTACTGCTGTGAGTATTAATGGCCTTTAAATTAATAACAGAAATGATTTAATTCTTTATTAAACCTTAAGGTCAGAGAAATTAAAATTTTGCGTCAATTAAATCATCCAAATATCGTAAATCTGAAGGAAATCGTGACCGACAAACAGGACGCCACTGACTTTAGACGCGATAAGGGTCTGCACTTCATTTTGATTTTACTCTGATTTCATAATTTAATTGTTTATCGACTTTTAGGGGCCTTTTATTTAGTATTTGAATATATGGATCACGACTTAATGGGTTTACTTGAGAGCGGTTTAGTTGAGTTCAACGAACAGAATATCGCGCACACAATGCGTCAACTCTTGGATGGACTCAACTATTGCCATAAAAATAATTTTCTTCATCGAGATATCAAATGTTCCAATATTTTGATGAACAATAAGTCAGTAATTATTTAAAAGTAATCCAAAGTCTAATTGTTTGTTTGTTATCCCACTCAGGGGTCAAATAAAATTGGCTGACTTCGGGTTGGCCCGACTTTTTAGTGCTGAAGACAAAATGAGACCCTATACTAATAAAGTGATAACTCTCTGGTATAGACCGCCTGAGCTCTTGTTAGGAGAAGAGCGTTACGGACCGGCTATCGATGTTTGGAGCTGTGGGTAAGAATTCATTCCATGTTTGCGACGGTTTGCGATCACTTTTTTTAACTAAATTTTGTCGTCTTCTCAGTTGTATTTTAGGCGAACTCTTCAAAGGGAAGCCTATATTTCAGGCCAATTCAGAACCCATGCAATTGGATGCTATTGCAAAATATTGTGGAGCCCCCACTCCAGCAGATTGGCCTAATGTATAATTTACTCTCTTATATCACCCTTAGAACAAATATAATAGTTTTATTGAATGGACAGGTGATCCGTTTGCCGCACTGGACAACAATAAAACCAAAGAAGCCGTACACGCGATGCCTTCGGGATCAGTTCAATTTGTCAGACATTAATCATAAAAATATTGCAATATTTTACTAATTCTAAATTGAATCGATAGTATGCCTAAACCGGCACTGGATCTGCTCGACGCTATGCTTTGTTTGGATCCCTCCAAAAGAATAACTGCAGAACAAGCCCTCAATTGTGATTGGCTTAAGAATATCAGTAATATGACGGCTCCCGCGTATGCATTCCTCTTATTTAACTCTCGAAAATCAATTAATTTGTATTCGTTTGGTTCAGTCTTCCTCAGGATCAGGACTGTCATGAAATGTGGTCTAAACAAAGGAGGCGTCGAATGCAACAAAATCCAGGTATTTGTCACTTAATTTACAGATATTTCGACTATTGAAGAGTTTTGCAAACATTTTGTTTCATTTGTCTGAAAGGGGCGAACCGTCGGTAGGTTTACAACAACATTATGACTGCAATTATTTATAAATTATATCATTTTATCCTTTGTTTGAAATAAAATATAAACTTTTGACAAATCAATCAAAACCTTGTCTTTTGACAAAACTTTCAATTAAAGGGTTATCTGATAACCGGTTATTTTAAATTTTAATTGTTATTTAAGAGTAGTTTAGTCCATAAGTTGAGGCCATTTTGATCACAAATTATTTGGAAGTCACACGCCTTTCCTCAGCTATCCCTTTAAGACCAGGGGAATGACCTGTAAAACCATTAATGAGTCGACATAAGAGTGATATCATGAATAACGAATGGAATGAAAATTGTTTTTCAGATGCTGTGGAGCAGACTTTGGCGAAAATCAATCGAAACGCCAACACTACTAATCAACAGCTTTCCATTGAAAAGTTGGCCTCACTTTTGAATGTTAAGGTAAATTTCATTTGAATTGTTTGTTGTAAACGATTAATGCATTTATTATTCTAATGTTTAGAATACAGACGATCCGCAAACAATCAGAATATTAGAAAACCTGTCCTCAACCTTAGCAGCGACTGCACAGAATAGAGGGCCGACAAGTAATGCCGAAGTGCACGACTCTTCAAACAATTCCCGTTCGAACAACAATAATATCGGAGTGAAGGCTGCGATCGCACAGCTCTTACAACAGCAGGGAATTCGAGTTATGGGTTCGACATCAGGTAATTAATTAGTGATCGAATCATACAGTGATTGTTCTCTCGATTCAAACGAACATTTTTCTGGTTTTGTTCAATACTTTCGAATTGATTTGAACTTTGATTCTGAAATGCAATCATTGCTTGTCTTCAATACAACTGTCATTTGAATTACACTTAAAATTATTGATGAAAAGAATAATTAAAATATATTGTAATAAAACGATTGTAACGATTGAGCCGTTCGTTCGTCTTATGAGAGGAATCTTATTTCCCGATCAATATATTTGGCGTCTCAGACATGGGTTTTGTGTCACTTCCTATCTTTGGTTGTGCTCTCAAAGGCATTCACATTACGATTGCCAATAGTCTTATCTATGAAATTATTAATCTAATCATTGATTCCTTCACAATAAAGTCAAAGCAGAATTGAACCGGGCTATTCATTACTCTATAGTACGTCAATAGTTGTGATGTAAATTAAACCCTCTGTGCCTACAAATACATGTTTATATATGACGTACTATTTGGAGCGTCTGTCGAAAGCCCATATTTCTGCCACACATTTAAGGCCCGTCTCATGTGCTGTTTGCTTTGCAAACAGGCCTTTAAAGTACAGGAATTCTATTGAGTTCTTATATGAGACGAACTTTAAATGTGTTATTAGAAGCAAACAAATTACGTTTTATTTAAAGTCTTTTCACAAACTTTTATATTTGATTTGTTGCCCCTTTTGCTCAACAATTTTCCTCTTCCAAAGTGACACAACTTCCCTGAAAAGCGTTACTTAGTTTGTGAATGCGTACAGGGATTGCATGTGCTTTTGTTTACATCTTATATTCATTTAAATAACTGTCAAAATCTTAACGAAAGTCATATCTATTTAGTGGTAATCTATTGATTAAATTATAGCTTTCAGTAAATAATTGTATAAAAATTGTTATAAATATTATGTTTTATAGACTTATATTTTCAATCAATCAAACAAAACATGAATTTTGAAAATAAATGAGTAATAAATCTATAATTTTCTCAATAGTTGTCAAAACTGAACAAAACGTCATTAAATGAAAGACAATGAACTAAACGAATAGAAGAATTGATTGAAGTTTTGCAGAATTGAGAAGATGTCGATATCAGGACATAAAGCATCCGATAAATATCGGGTTTAGACTAATTTAGTTCTTCTGTTCGACATTGAGATCACTTATTCATAAAATCGATATAAAAGCCAATTAAAGGGCAAAACGTCGGTTACATCGCTCCACAAATCAAAAGTAATCAAACTTTTTATTTCACAATAGTTTTAGAATTTCTCATTATTTTTATTACCAAAAACAGTATTGAATATCGAGGAAGAATTTGAGACCAGATTTGCAATTTCCTTCAGTGCACTGAACATGAAAACAGTTCGTGTAATCAAGTGATGACTTTCTTCGTTCGAAGGTATTCTTTATCTGATTATTTGAGTCAATTATTAAGTAATATCTGTGCAGACATTCACTGTTGTATTCCTCTCTCAGATAATTTTAGTAAATAGTGAGTAATAGACACAAATTCTCCTCTATTTAGACTATTGGATGAATGTGAAGAAAACCCGCGACCCTTACATATATAGCTAAACCCTATTTAGATGATAGGGTTCTACCAAATGATTTCATAATTAGCTAAATAATAGCATCGAATGTAAGGTAAGATTATAAGACAATTATGTTATCATTTGGTAAAACTGTAAATAGGGTTTAGCTATTAGTAGGGTTTCGTTAAATGCGGTACTTTCACAGCGGAAGAGCTTTGAATTAGTGCCAGAAAAGGGGAACTTTTGATATATTGCAGAATTTGATCGCATTTCCAAAATGAATGACTTTTATTATATTACAAAATTATAATACAATACAAATGTTATAAATAATTGGTTTTAAACTTTAATGAATTAGTTCTTGGCTTTTGTTGGCGACGACTCGATGGCCAAAGAGATCTCATAACTGGAGATAACGTACAAATCAATTAGTTGAAGAGATGTCTTATAATGACTTACCAGTGTTTATCAGTAATCAATTCGATGTCATTGGCCTGAAACCAAATGCGGAAAATTCTGGCCACTCGTGGAATGGTTGGAGTGAATGATTGGTTAATTGGCGTTATATAACTCCTTCCCAATTGTTGGGTTTGTTGCTGAATAGCAGTGAGGGCTGCGAATACACTCTTCTGGAGTAATTGGATTTGCATCAGAATCTCGTATTGTTGACAACACTTCTCAAAATTTATTAGTTTTGCGTCCGATTGTGACTAACATTCAAACAATTAATTATTTAAATTCACACATAATTTGAATAATAAATACCTGAATATAAGAAGGATATCGAGTATTAATCATTGTTATGTCCGTTAGGAATGTCCCCAAATATGGAATCGTTCCGAATGACTCGTCTTCTAAACTATAATCAAAATAATGTCGACAAACAGTTTGTAGAGTAGAGGTTATAAAGTCTAACCTGACTTTAGAGGTGCCCTCAATTATCAGTTGTGTATGTCTTAAAAGCGTCTGATTGTTCACATCGTCGACAATAGTGGACAACCATTTGAATGTTGACATTGAGGCGCGACTTATTTTATTCCAAACCGATTGTTTCAATCGATAAATCGATTCATTGGTCAGACCGGCGATAATGGCCTTTGAGTTGAGACAAAAAGTTATAATTCAGAGCGAAGTTCTCTTTTAAGTCAAAAGTGGACATACTTTTAATGAATTAAAATTTCTGATTTTCCTCAACTGAAGCGCAACTTCTATCCAATGAGAGGTTACGATATGAGGGCTGGATATCAATAACACACAAAATAGTTAATAAAATATTCTGACAAAAGGATTGATTAATAATTTGATGAATACCTGTGCGCTTTCAATATTGTGATGATAACATGTCTCGAAAGTAAATTGAAATTTCTTATCATATTCTGAATCTTGGATTTCGATTTTGAAGTGTTGAGCAAAGAGTAAGGCTTCAGATATAGGAAATTCTCCTAATTTTATGGAAAAAAAGTTGAGTCAGTTTTTACAAAAGAAGTATATTTGAGAGCATTTCTCACCAAATCAATTGCTGTCAACTGTTGTGCTATAAACCTGGGGTCGAGTTCGAGGACAGACGAAGACTTACTGACAGACTTCTGTACAGATATAACGATTTCGAAATTCAATTAAAATTCAAATCAATCGCATCAATGAAATTCAATTAAATATTATTCTCTATTATATATCAACTGATATTTGTTTGAAAAACTTTCCAAAATTGACTTCAATTATAATTAAAATCTGTTATCTGATTATACAAACAATTTTTTAAAAAAAAGTTAAAACTATTTGCAAAAACAATGAAAAATGCGATAATTGAGGTCTGGCTGAAAGAATTGCATAACTTTTGTAGAAAACATGAATCGGTTTTCACTTCAAATTAACTAAATTTAATTGCATTTAATATTCCCAGAGTTGCAAAAACACTTCAACTTTTTTGAATGTATTTGACATTAATTATCGCGATTTAAAAATTTATCGAAGAACTGACGCGAAGATAATTCTCACGATTTTTGCTTTAATTAACATAAAGGAAGAGAAAATTCGGTCAAATTTTAAAAGCTTTTGCTTTCATTCAAAAATCAAATACAATGTCTTAGAAGTAAAGTACTTCTAATAAAAAGTTAAACGACTGAAATGCATTCGAAATAACTAGATGTAGATCAAATGTGCTGTCATAGAAAGTACATCATGTTGATTCTATTAGATAACAATTTATCGAACTTTCAATATTGAAATTCTTTTCATATCTGATCAGATTCACTTAGCTAGAGTCACCTAGATTCAATAATGTACACAAATCGATCAAACTTTTAAGAAATTTTACAAATTGAACTAATTTACGTAGTTTTGGGATAAATTCATAATGATGATTTTTTAAAAATTTTTGAAAGTAACATGATCATAGAGCGCAACTGACTTTGAATTATCAATAATTGTTGTCATAATTAATCACTTAATTGCTTTAATATCGAAATTGAATTCAAAAAATATCGAAAAATGAGAGTAATATTGAGTTTAGATAAGAATATCTGCAAAAAGACATACAATTAGTGAATAAAAACTATTTGATCGAAAAAATTTGGTTCAAAACATGAATTATCTAGAAGTCAAGTGAAGGGTATATTTTGGATTCGTTTTTGAAAATATAATCAATTTTTGGGTCAAATATGCAAAAAACAAATACTTAATGATTACCTGATTTGTCGAAATCACATCCGGAATCGATTCCGACTTCATGTCCACAATATTTAGACATTTTCTGTAGATCTTTTCGTCGATGTTCGGCAAACTGAGGAGTTTGTCCACAATAGTCATCGGTTTGTGTTCGCTGTCCGACGAATTGGTAGAAATGTTTGAGTCATAGTTAGAACCGTTGGACTCAAAGGCACTGTTTGTCGAGGAATTGGAGTCACGGCTGACGTCTATCACAGAATTTTTGTCATTTGTATCACTAATAATATATTGAGTTCTAAAGTCATCTGAATAGTTATCCAGCCAATAGTGAAGAATAAATGTCATTTGTCTTTGACAACAGTTATGCATATGTTTTAGGATTATATCAAACAATTCTTGTGGTAAATGGTATTGTCTGTAAGTGCAAAATAGGACGTGCATAGCGTGGGCAACATTATTACGCTCCTCTTCCAACACATTTTGGTTACAATTCTTGAAATCTTCCTTTTGTTGGTTTGGTGTCAAAAATAGTATATATTTGAGGATATGCTCTAAAGTGGCCGCTCTTATGATTCGCATCTGACGGGTCTCCCATTGAAGGCACTGGACATCAATAAAAGTATAGATAATCGATAAGAAGCGCTCAAATTATAACTAAAGGCAATTCATATTATAAGGAAGTACTGTTCAATCTGTGCCTTCATTTCAACCATAGCTCTCATTAGCAATAAAAGCATTAAAAATATTCTTCACTTCAAATTGATATAAAGAGTTCACCTTGGTCAATTTATATTAAATCCTTCAATATTGCAATTAAGATTTTCAAGAATAAGCATGGTCAACTCATGATAAGGGCACTAAATTTAGACTCAAATATATAATTGCATTGAAATAAAGCATTAATTGCATCAATCATTTAATGAAAATATTGCAATGAATTGCAAAAATGGTGATATCGATAGCACAGGATATACTCAAAATGGGAATCAAAGCAAATGACAAACCTGTTGGTCGTCATACCAAGTGGTCGTCCGCTTCGGGCTCTTATTTTTAACCAAAGAGCTGTCGGTTTGGTCACAACGAGTGATGCAGTCATCGATGTTGTCGTTAATGTCGTCCAACTTTAATGAACCCAATTCTTCATAATTAACAGAATAATTGATTTTCTTTAAGAAAATGGTATAAATGGAGTCATCATTGAGTTCTTCGCCCCACAACTTCTTCACTTTCTTATCACTATTACTCAGTACTGACTTCTGGTCATAACTCTTATCAGTCTTTCCATCTTTTTTGGGGCTCTTGTTTGAGGTCTTTTTCCTCGATGAGCCCATTGTGGCTAAAGATATGGTCGGAGTCGCCATCGGATAGCACTTCAAATAACTGAAGACATGATTTCTATAGTTTTTGAATCGATATTAAAATATTTGTGACGAAAGCAACGAAAATATGCAAACAATTTGAGTCATTAAACACGTTTTGAATTCCAGTTTTGTTGACAACAAATCCAATAATAAATTAATGGGAATATTGAGGTCTGGTTTGACTCTGGTTTCTATTGAACACAAAGTTAGATAACTTTTTTATGGGTTAACACACATTCAGACCCAAAGACGCACTCAATTATGAACTCAATAAAAGTTTGAAGTTTTGATTTGAAGTTTAATTTTCAAAACCTATAAATCGATTTAAATTATGTCTCATTTGATAACCGAAACCAAAACAAAGAGAAAAACAGAAAATATTTATAACTGTTTTGCAGATGAAGTAAATGAATAACAATTGGCATAATGTCTGCCACTCATGAGTCATGACTTCTCGCAGCCAACCAAAGCTGTCAATCTTTAAAGTACCTGAACTATTGCACAGGTAATACACAACCTTACACACATTGTGAAGGACTAACGCATAGCAAAGTCTAGAACTCAAATATA
>JAQFXL010000318.1:0-23807 GCA_034693445.1 Edwardzetes edwardsi
AACGATTTTTGCTTTGATATTAATACTAATCAATACCTTCAACCAATCGATACCTTCAACTTTTTCTCAAAACCCATTTTGTTGAAGCTATTCATTGTCTGCTGTATTTACAATATATAGCAGTATTTGATGTAAAATCTAAATATAATGTCATTTAAATAATAAACATTTCATTTGAATGTGTTTTCAATACAATGTCCTCTATAATGAACTTTCCTCTATAATGAACTAATTCTTCAAACCAATCGTGTTCATTATAGTGGCACTCGACTGTATAAGCGAACTCTTATTTATAACCTTGGCTTCAATTGGAATGGATTTTAAATCAATTTTTTTAAATTTCAATTATTTTAAAATATTTTATATAATAATTGTTTTTGTCATTCAAATTGAGAGAAGCTTTAAACTCACCGAATAGACAATATCGAGGCATTGTTCGACCCACCACTCCTGTAACAACTGGCCCTGAGTCAATAAATTAATCGTTTAAATATATTGATTGCAATGATTTTCATCAAACATTTAAAGTATATAAGTTTTAGAATGAAGACCGCTCTGAGCTTTAATCCTAGGTCAACTAGATCAATATTCTCTTTGAAAACTGATTGACAAACTTAATTAAATTGGAATTATTTTTATTCAAATGAATCCATTCCTTCATTCATTGATTTTCTGTGAATTTTGGACAGTTTTGTAAAGAATATGGGATTTGTTTAAACAAACCTATGATTACATAGGATTTGGCACTAAAACTGAATTTTATTGGATCCGTTGCTCAACACTTACAAAACATTTATCTATTTTTAGGTTCAAGTATTTAAGTGGTGTTCCTCTCCTTGCAGTCAAATTTATGGCAAAAACGAGTTAAAAAAAATAACTGTGTTTCCTGCCCAAAAGTGCCTTGCATTATTGGGAAATAAATTCTTAACAGAAAATTAAAATTTAGGACACATATAAAATATGTGACTCAACCCTTTCCTAAAGTATCTGAGATCGAAGTGTTTAAATGCAACAAAAAATAATTGATTACTCAATAGTTTGAAAGTTATTTCAATTATTCAATAAAATTAAGAAAACATTTGTTGTGAATACAAAACGATAATAAAAATTTATTTATAATCTGCGAGAAATGCATAACTGTTTGAGACATTGAATGTAATTCAAGGCTTAAGACCGACAAAAAAAAGTCTCGCAATAATCGGCAAATATTTTTCATATTTCAGTTGACTTGACATCAATAGAGTTATGAGTTATTTCACGAAATCCCATATTTTTGTTAAGTCTTCAAATTTCAAAGCATTCATAAAAGTATCAGCGAATTCATAATTCAATTATTTTTCACAGTTTGTTAGATTTGATAAGATTTAAATGCAATTCGTATTTCATTTGCATTATATTTGTATTTATAATAAACGAGAAAATATTTTAAGGCTTTATATTTGAATTTTTGACTCGACTTTCAATTAAATTATTTATAAACAAAACCTCTCCTTTTCTGTCAAATCTTTCCTTTTGGATACTTTTTGTCAAACTTTTATAATCTTTATTGAGTTTTAACAACAATCTCAGCAAAAAGTTAATCAATTTTAGACTTTTAAGAAGATTTTTTTTTTGTAATAAATGTTAACTAGGCACAATTTTTTTGCTTACATAAGATAAATGACTTCAATGTATGATAGGGTTAGCCAAGCTCATCCACTTGAGTAAGGTTTTTTTTCACTCAAAACATTCTAAGTGGAGCAGGTGAAGCAGCGGATAAGATGATTGACAAAACGACCCAAGGCTTAAATTTAGTTTTTGGCTCAATTTAGTTTATTTTGCCTTAAAACCGAGTTTAAATTTCAGTCATGTTAAAATTACAAAAAAAGAGTGTTATCCGAGCCCTTCAAAGTGTGGTGGGGGGGGGGGGTTGCGCTGAGCCCCTTGATAAGCCCTGATATAGGAAAGAATTTAATCTTTTGTTGGAATACCTTTACATGAAAAATGAAGTAAGGATATTTTATAATTTGCAATAAACCTCAAAAGGAGTGATTCGAGAATCAAATGTAAACTATTTTTTATTGCAAAAGAACTCTAAGAGCTCCGAATCACATGAGAATTGACAATATTTTCTGCATTTAGTTTATGACTCTTTGATAACTTGTCTCAAAGATATGAGAATATTCTCTTCAATAAACCATTAAAAATAGTTATTATTTGAGTTTCAATCACTGAAGCCCATAGGCGTCGGAAAAAATGTTTTACAAAGAAACAAGCAGATTATTTTTTCTACCAGGTTCACCTACATAAAGTAGTTGAGCATCACTTTTGAATTGAATTAAATTGAGACTTCAATTCAAACACTCATTAAACTCATTGTCAATTTGTTATCAATATAGTAATAGTCAGTCAGAGATGACCAGTCATTAAAACCCCAAAATACCACTTTTATGTATAACTTTTTCCGATGCTTATGGGATTCAGTGGTTTTATCTTGGAAATCTAATAAAAGAATTGAGAAAAACCAATTTTTAAACCCCTGAAAATCAAATTAGTTTGAGCATGGTTCTTTATTAATGTCTGAAAAGTATAAGAAATTTTCATTTCTACTAAACCCTATCCTTGTATTATATACTCATTAAATTCAAACAATTATTGATTTTTCGACAGTGAATATAAATTTTTATATTTATATGAATAGTGATCATGGTCACAGCAAAGGACGTTGTAGGTGGACCGGGTTTAATGAGTGTATATAAAAGTCGAAGAGTAGATGTTTATCATATGAAAGTCATTGAAATCTAATTGCTTGTTAACTTACAATTTAGAACAATTTTTCATTATTTCAGAACATATTAAACCTGAAATTATAAAAATATATTTTAAGAATCAAAACAATTTAATAAAAGTGATGACTGATTACTGCCTTTCATTTTTTCAAAACGATATTTAAAGTTTCTGCATAAAAGTCCTGTAAATAACGAACCGTTTGTAAAATCTCTAATTTTTTTTGCATATTCAAGCTAAACACAAAAGGTTTTATCAGGTTATCAATAAATCTGCTATTCGAAAAAATCGACCCGATTAACATGCTTTTCAATTAGGATTTTCATGTTTTTCCAAAACCTTTTGTTCGAGAATAAGTGATCCTACTCAAAATATTTTTGGGTATAATTAACATCTACTCCTCGTCTTTTATATACACTCATTAAACCTGGTCCACCTACCACGATCAACAGACGTGTCCATGATAAATTTGGAACATATAATTTTTTTTCAAAAGTACAGGGCCAGAATAAAAGTCAAAAGTCCTTAAACACCACAATTGGATGGTTGAATGATAATTAGTTATCCTTTTTACAGAATTAAATTTTCTTAAATCGTTTTTGAGCAATTTAAAAAACAATGTAATCTTCTTTTTTTTGGGTTTACCTAATATTAATTAAAATTCAATGAAACAGTCGTTTATTCAACAAAAATATTTAGTATTCAAAGTAAGACGTAATTTGATCCAACATTTAAGCTGAAGAAGTCATTAAATATTTTATTTTCAATTTGAATGAATTTGAAATTCTATGCCTTAACTAATGGGTTGTGAGCTGTGCTGAAGACAAAAAACATTTCTAAAAATATCCTCAATATCTAAATATGTCGTCAAAATAATTCGTGAAATTTCTTAGTGAACTTCAAATATCATTGAAAGTTATCTATAAGTTTCACAAATATCACAATTTAATCAGTGATTTGACTGTCATTTACACAAATAGAGCACTAAAACAGAAACTGATTTCATAGACCACTTAAAGGTAGAGGTATTTTCACGAACGGAGATATTAAGTGTAAACAAATTATTTCTCAACAAAAACCAATCTTTCATAAAGTGAACTTCAGATATGATTTACACTGTAGTGTCTGATTTGAACAACCATTTAAGTCTTAAATCTTAAAGAACTCAAAGAATGCGTTCGAAAAATATGTGATTTTATATCAATTAGAAACTGATGTCAACTGATGTTAATTCTCATTGAAACTAAAGCAAAGTTTATGGAAATTTCTCATGTTATAAATGGATTCTGGGTCATTCAATGAGAAAATATATTCTACTAATCCTATTCTGAGAACAATTCTGAAGATTAATCTTATATGGGATCAGAAATAGATAATAAATATTAAAGGGAACGGTATTACGAAATAAAGTAAATTGGTTTCGCTTGTGATTACCGAATAAGAACTCAATAATTGTATCGCAAAATCTAATCAATCAAATCCCACTCAAGAATTAATTTTCAATTAGTTTTCGTCAAAAACGATCATTTGATGCGAGAAAACAACAGTATATTAGAGTTATAACTCATTTATAAATCTAAAGGTGAAAATGAAATACTATTTGAGATTAGGAAAGACATACCGGTGTGAATGCCAATACGAAGCTGAAGGATCTGTTCGGGTCTGTGTCTTATTTCGAATGTCTTGACCGACTCAAGCAGTTCTAATGCCATTGAAGCAATCTCTCGAGTGTGAAGGTCGCCGTTCCTCTTAGGCAGACCACTTACTACCATATATGCGTCCCCAATGGTCTCCACTTTGTACACATCGTAATTGCAAATAATTGAATCGAAAAGAGTATATAAGTCGTTGAGGAACGTCACCACTTGCATGGGGGTACTCGAGGCTGACATTGATGTAAAGCCTACGATATCACTGAAAAATATTGTGACCGCGTCGTACGTTTCTGGAATGACAGCCTCCCCCCGCATAAGCGACTCGGCCACAGAACGGGGAAGCATTCTATCGAGAAGAGTCTCGACTTTCTTTTTCTCCTCGTTCAATTGTGCGGTCCTCTCGTCAACAATTTCCTCCAAATTATTGGCATATTTTTCAAGCATTGCAATCATGTTATCCATTATATTTGATTTGAGTCCGCGTTTGAATTTCTTTAATTTCGTTCGAATTATCCTGAAGTCGGGCCTCAATTCTGACACTTCACTCCAACACTCCTTCATTGTTGACAACACATAGTCATGACAACCGCCTAAATCAGTGTCGGGTCTGAATGGTTCTCCGCCATCAAAAGGACCGTCTTTGACCATTTGTACAATTTCTTTACAGTCGAGGTCTTCGTCGACATTTATACCAAAAGGACCCTCTCTGAAGATGATCTCATGTAATATAATAGCAAAGGCATAGATATCACTCTTTTGATTGCCTGCGACTACACTTTTACGCAACAGTTCCGGTGATTTCCACAATAGATTTCTATAGTGGTTATCATCACCGTTAGAATCAGTCTCTGCATTAGCTCTAAGTTGATGTAAACCGAAGTCAGTTATCTTAAGGACCCAACGACTGGTCACAACACAATTGGATGACTTAAGGTTTCCATGAAATCTAATGACTGAGTCGTGAAGAAATATCATTCCAGATATGAGATCAAAGACAAGAGATGTCTGAAACATGTCATCCAATTTGAAGTTGTCGTTCTCTAATATGTCGTAAAGACTTCCTTTGGAACAATACTCTGTTATTATGAATATAGAGGAGGGCTCTATGTATGCGCCCACAAATTGATTGATATTATCGTGATTTAAACCTTTCATTTCTTTCATCTCTTTCTTAATATTTCTGGAAATATCGAAATTTCTTCGATTAAACTTAAGTTGTTTGAGAGCGACCCAGGCACCTCTATATACAGCTCGAGTTGTGAACACTTGTTGACAATGGAATCGGGAGTCCACCGATGCCTGACTAGCAATACTTATTTGACTGGTGCCCATTGGATTAGAGCCTGGATCATTCAATATGAGGTCATTCAAATCGATTTTCCAGAGAAGACCTGCGATTTCCTGTTCGTACTTCCAGTTCCTATAAGTGACAGATGTAATGATAGCGACGGTCACCAACAGACCCATCAGTATTCCAGCGATTACTTCTTTTCTATTATTGGTCACTTCGAGACAATTACTGCCATCAAATCCGCAAGGTGGTTCGACCAGAGGTGGATCACCACTAGGCCAATTGATGAAACCATGCACTTTGAGGGCTGTGCGATTCATTATCTCTTCGTATTCAAAGTTGCCGACGGGAAGCATCACATGAGACGGGCGCTGACTATTGTTCATACCCTTGAAACTGATTGTATCGGGTGTAGGCATTCGTGCCAACAGAGTGTAGTTACCCTCAACGTCTCCATTTTCATCAATATTCATCCAGGCACCCGTTACACTCAAATAACGCTTTCTCTCAATAATTTTACGAATTATTGCCTTTCCGTCATATAATGTCAACCCTTCTCTCAGCACTTGAGACAAGGCTTCACAATAGAGCATAACCGCATCGTACAAATAGGAGGCATATATTGTGATGTGTCTCTTCCATCTCAACTTCTTTATGGGATCAAATGGATCTTCTAAGAAGAATGGCTTTTGGGCATTGAATTCACGAACTTTTTCCTCAAACTCTGAATAATCGGTGCCATTGGGAGGACTGGGCACTATCACTAGCAAAGATTGGGCTGACTCTACCAGAGCTCTCTTTTCATCATCACTTATGTCAATTCTAGTGTTTATATATTTATAGGACTGGTTTATGAGATATTCTTCTTCGAGGTCCACATAAATAACAATATATTCTCCTTTTTCGAAGAGTCCTCTCATCCTCAGGACTAACATCATCCTGTGCAATTCAATTGTTTTACCCAAAAACACATACACTCGAGTTCCACGATAAGTCTGGTCAACAATATCGAGGAAAGCACTCCTACAGCAGGGCTTTTGATATATACAACACTCGTAATAGTTATCAAAACTCTTTTCACTATTAATGGTAAAGTTCTGAGCGATGGCCTGATCTGTAAGACTCTTGACTACAGTTTGGTATTGAGGAGTATTTTCCCAAATGATTGAGAACTTATTCCAGTGATAATATGAAAGCAATGCTATCACAGACCGTACTATTTGTGTGTCCGGCGGATGAGTTCTGGCGAAAGTCGAATAGAAGTCTTTCCGCGAAACCTTAGAATCCGTGCATTTGTATGAAATCATCGGCAACTTTAGCGCTGCAGCGATAGTGGCCTCTACTTCACATGAGTCTTCCGGGCCGAAGAAGGCCACCACACCTTTCCTCCATTGATGCAGTAGAGCTGCCGTTCCATTGATTGTGGAACCGTAGGTGTCGTTGAAGATAAGTTCCAATTTTCTGCCGTTAAGTATTGAAAAGTTTGAATTTATTCGATTTATGGCATAAGTGATGGCACCGGATATCACAAGTCCCTGTCTCTGTGCATTTGTTCGACCTAGTATGTTTGTCAAATATCCTATTTTGATAGTTTCGTTTGAAAGGGAAGAGAAGCGATCGGCAGCTATACTGTTGTTGTCTGACTGTAGGGTTGATATCAGTGCTGAAATCAGTTCTGTAGTAAACGATTCGTTTTGAACATATCCTGTTGTTTCGTCTCCAAAGCAATGCTTGAATGTAATCGACTGAAGAGTTATTATTAATCCGATTCTCGTTATTAAAAGCCATTGATTTTTGTCAAACATTTCGAAAACTCAAATAATTTTATGCATTTTTAAGCGTCAGTTGAATGCAATTGAAAATAAATTCATTGCAATCCTTCCAATCATTTGAATCCCACTATCGATTGGTTCAGAAATGTATGAAAAAAAGAGAGAAAAAAAATTACTTTTGATAAGTAATACCATTAAAAAGCCTTTCACTAAACAAATTGAATTAATTCATTGACTAATTGGGGTTTAAAAACGTTTTAATTCAATTCATTTCGACCATAATTACTGAAATATTTCACGAATTCCTAATTTAATTAAAATACATATAAAATTTGAAGGAAATGATTCAATTTTAGACAAAAGAATACTTGTGCTGAGCCGAGTGTCACAGCTCTGCTAATCACTCATTTGAACAGTGGTTTAGTTGAGACAAACAGTCGGTTCAATTGAGAAATCGTCTGAAAATAGTCTCAGTTTATCTGCATTTGGCATTGGTATCAATAATTCATAACACACTACAGACTTATAGGAAGACCAAAGTTCATAACTTCAAGAATCTATTCAATAGTTTATTGCCTATTGAATGCATTGATTCACAGCATATAAAGCACTTCTCTGTTAATCGGAGTCAATATTTTAGAGGACTTACTGACAAAAAAAAGGCCAATTTTTAAAAAGTTTGGAAAAAGCTTAATTTTACATACTGTCAGTGACTGTAATAAACTAAATCAATCTGAATTTCATAACTAGGAAATATAGTTTTCAAATGAGAGAGAAACTACTATATTATTAATCGACACAAATCTGCAATATTTTACATAAGGTTTTGGCTGAGAAACGACTAATTAATAATAGTTTGCAGTGATTTTGCTCATCATTTTCCGCTGTGTTTATAAATAAAACTCGTTTTTCAGTTTTTTATATGCAATTGTGATGAAAAAAAGCCTAATTTTATAATTTGTAAAATCAATTTTATTTTTAACTTTCAATTCAAGGTAACTGTGAGTGTAATGCATGCGATTGCAAGTCATGAATACTTAAACCAAGTATTGTTTTAAACCTAATATTCATTGTTATTATGATATTTGTTTGATTCGAGTCTTCAATACTTTAATAGAAATTTTATACTTTGATTAGAAGAAAGAGAAAAACAAATCGTGAATAACATTCGAGTCAATAACATATAGCGTGAAATACGAGATGATATTACGATAAGTTTTACAAACACTTATGGCTTTTGCACAGCACTAATGACAAATATCGGTCTATTTTATTTACTTTGATAACTGGGTAACTATTCTGAATGTGTAATTGAAACATTTCAAACGATATTTGTATTCATAATATTTTTATGGGTTTAAAACTCAAATCAGTTTTGTAATAATTTGTTGAATGAAAAACATTTGTCTAAACAAACATATGATTTGAGTATTACCTGGACTTTCACTTTTGCGTATTTAATAGATTTCTGTTTTTTTTTGCAGCACTCGATGGTTCAGAAAGTTTCCAATCGGTGATAGTTTGGGAGAAATTCAATTAAAAGGCGCCCCAAAAGAGTTGTCTAATAATAGATTTCTATAAACACTTATCACTGGATTATAACCAAAATTCCTTTAATAATTCAAATAAAAAGTTGAAAAATTAGGACAAACTGGAGTGTCGCGCGATTCCTCTACCGCACAGGGAGGAGGAGTAGAGGCCAAGGTTTTCAATGAACTATAATTGAGTGCAAAACAAAACACTTCTGCCGTTGAATCGGAAAAAAGTTTTTGATGTATGAAAAACAGATGAAAATAACAGTTGACTTGTGTTTGGACTACAGATGAATGTCATTTAAATGTGTTTGAAGTCAAATATTCTGCTTTTTGTAAACAATATTCTCAACTATTCCACGGTTTGACACAATTGCGGACACAAGTAGTTCAGAGCAGTCCATTAAATTGGTCTGAAAACTGTTTAAAACTACTTTTCGCTACCATTTCATAGCGAGGTTTAAAAGCGAACTAAACTGAGATTGCAATGCAACAAGTCTTGCACTGGAGGACTGCCAGTGCTCTCACCACTGCTCTGTTCTGTCTCTTCTAATGTGAAATTGAAGGCAAAATCGGAATAACGAACGCAAACATTGAGCTCTCTTTCAATGCTATAATAAAAGTCGACACCAACTCATCCCTTAAATAACGTTATGCTTCTGCTCAGCCCCTCCTCACTAAAAGTTTCCTTGAGTTGTTTTCAGTGAATAATGTTCACTAACTCTAATAAATCATGAATTTTGAATAATTTACAGACAATTATTGCACTGATTATGTCCTTTACATAAATCTGTTTCAAAGTTGTCATCTCTTAAAACTGGATTATATTATTGCAAACGATGTTATACTTGAAACCAATTGCCGTAAATACAAGTATCAGATAATAGCGTGTTCTATGAGCTCAACAAACAGGGGTCACCAGGTTTCTCAATCAGGTCAAGTTTGTAATCATTATCTCATCGATTAATAGAAACCATCGATTCAATTTTGATCATGATCAATTCGTGCCTTTAATGCCATTTTTGTTTTAAACATTATACAAATTATTAAATAATTGCATCGAAATTAAGTTTTACCCAATCCTTGAATTTCCTTAAAGTAATGGCATTTATATTAAATTTTATAATAAATTTTAAATGAAATAACATTTTTAGACAAAATAATCATAAATTCAACACAAATAGAAATAAATGGAATTAATCAATAGAATTGAGCATGTTTGTATATTCTCATGTCGTTAGGATAGCGAATATTAATTCTAGCACAATTCTAATAACCTGGTTCACCCACAGTCACGCTGAATATTTTACACCAAATTAATAAATAAAAAAATGTAAATAATCTGATTCCATATTTAATACCAGTTTTGTGAGTTTGCATATGAAATACCGGCACATCTATCAAAAATATGATCGAAGGAGAAAAATGTTTTCCATAAGACTGAGCCTTAATTATAAGCTAACCGTCCGGTGATTTCAAGTGACTTCGAGTTTTCATTATTTTACGAGCGATAAGTGATTCAAAATTTTCCGATAAAAAGAAAATTATTTAATTATTGATTATATGAGCGCTGAGTATAACTCAGTCCAAACATTTTGTTATAATTAAAAATTGTTTTGTAATTTATTAATTTCTACTTGAACACAGGGATCGCCAGTATCTTCCGCTTCGAATAACACATTAAATTATATGAATGGTGACAAATGAGAGAAATCATACACTCATTAATGACCGATTAGATTCTGGGCATTTAAACATTTGGTTTTGGACCTATACTTCAAGTGATGTTGAAAATATATTTTATTCTTGCTATTTGAGAGCATGAATGTAAGCGCATTGCTCTTCTGTACAGATTCTGCATTGCAGTCAGTGTTTGACAATTATTCACTAATCTCTTTATCAAATCCTCTCTCAAAAGTCTATTTTCTAAAAACTCATAATTGACTAAAACTCACAAAATTATAAAACTTTGAAAAAAGCTAAACAAAACTCACCATCTTTTTGAATGATTGCGTCCAACACTTTACAAATGCCTGAATTGTGTTAAAACTAATTCAATGATTTGATTGAGATTTGCAATTAATTGTGTGAATCTATTTCGCTAAGAATTAAATGACATAATTGATTGCAAATCTATCAAATCACCAGAGTTTTTAGAAATAAGAATTTTGAGAGATTTAGAGTAAGAGATTAGTTGGCAATACATCGACTTTATGCAGAATCTGTACCTAGATCCAATAGATCCCTAAGATTGCTACTAAACATGAACTTAGATTTTTTTTACTCAGCTTTAAACTGTAATAACTTTTTAAATATCAATTGCATAGATCTCTAGGTTATATCAAATTGAAGCTTATTTATAAGAGATTAGATCTCTTATTGATTTGTTTACAAAACCCTTCAAATTAAACCCGAAAAGTCCGGATGACTGCAAAAAAGGGTTTCCGGTGAAGATTACAGCTATAAATGGCTATAAATGATTGTTAAAAATTTGAAAAAATGTGGATAAGTTGTCAGTTAGAAGACAATCAGTAATGTTATAAATTAGGTCACAAACAAAAGGAGAAAAGTGCGAGAAATGTGGATTTGCCCGAAAAAGATATCCATAGATGTAAGAACATAAAGCATAAGCCCATTGGAAAAGCATAGCTTTGTAAAACTACGCGGAGGGAGTGGTGCAAACTTTCCATGATCAGAATCAGGAACGCCTTGATATCATGGAAACATCAATGTCATTTAGTTGTTGAAAGGTATGGTATGGTCAGTCATATAAAGAATGTTTTGCACTCAAAAAAGAGTTGTGTATTCATGGAATTTAAGTAAGTATTTTGAGTAAAAAATATAAGTTCATGTTTAGTATTAGGAAAGGCTGAGAGCACTGATGAATAACAACTGCTTTTAGACTAGTTTTTCATATTTTCATTATTTTTATCTGAAATAAACCTTTTAAGAAGCTTTGCATACATTGTGTTTAGGTTTGAATAAGGTTAATTTAACTTTTCATCTTTTTAAACTTCGAGAATGCATACATCTCATGAAAATAATGAAATTTCAAACAAGCATCAAAGTATACTTCTATTGACTGAAATTTAATATTAGTATTATGATATATCTTGATACATCTTGCTTACATCCAAATAAATTTTCAATTTAATGATTTCTAAGTACAAGTTTTTTCTCACTGTTTCAGTGACTGCACAAAAATAGCCTTTGAATTGGTTTTGATGAAAATTTTCTTCAAAATGACAAAACATTTCAAAACTGAATCTCAATTTACAATTCGAGTGAAAATTGAAGTATTTTTCGAAAAAAAGGTCTTTTTAGACAAATTATGATCGCTTTGGGCTAAAAGTGATTTCGTGTCTAATAAGTAGTTTTGAAGAGTTTTGAAGCGATATTTTTTTATTACTCAAAATAGTTGAGTTGCATAAACATAATATTCAAATAATTACATGAATAGAGCATGCTTCTATTACTTCTATTGCTTCTATCAATTAAAGTCAGTTTAATGGAGACTTTTAAAAGTTTTTGTTTCGTATGTAAGTCAGATAATAATGGATTTCAAGTCAGAAGACTTATTTCCAATCATTTAAAATATTTAAAAAGCAGTTACTCCGAGGATTGCGAATCATTTAATCTGATGAAAGCCTTAATTTGGTCTTCAATTGTCATTTCCTATGGCTATAAAGTTTTGATTTATAAAAAATGGATATTTAAATAATTTAGTTCATTAATTCTTCAGAAATCCTGTTATACTGATTGATTTTACATTGCTCAAATTGGTATTAGTGTAGGTAGATAAGTTATCTAAGATAACTCACGACAATAATGAAATGTCATCAAAGTCAATTTATTATTCAGCACTTTCTTTGATTTTTAGCTAAACAAGTAATTAAATTGTTTATAATTCATAAAATGGTGCAAATATTTAATGATTTTCTTATAAACAATTATTTCACCAAGTTTATAAGTTGTATATGAATAAATAAAAGCGTGCAAACGTTTTGAATGAGTTAATTTAATCAAAACTATGCTAGGCACTTCTGGAAACTGATGCTTCAATACATATCATCAATGCTTCAATAGATATGCATTAATGCAACCATCAGTGATATGTTCAATGCTAATACATAATCTTGTTTAAATTAGTCTAATTTCTTAAGAAACAATAATCTGTATTCAAAGTTAGAGCCCCCACATAGTGTTTGAATGGTGGCACCTGAGAGGAGCCACTGTAGTGATGCATAGGTAGAGTTCACCTGCAATTCGGTCGATTTCTGTAATACTGGTTTGTTGTCTCAAATTATGACACATTATTCAGTTATGCATTTGTTTAGAGCAGAGTATATGCAAAACCAAAGCAACTAAACTCGTTATACAAAACAATTTTATTGAGTTTTAAGTTTTGGTTGACATCATCTCTACATCTGAATCCACTGCTCGTCATCTGCAGTATTATCAACACAAACACAGTTACCATTGATTCAGACGTCGTGTAACTTATTGTGTAATTCATGGCGTTTTGAAGACAATTAGCAAACTTATGACTCAACTATCAAATAGTTTAAGAGTTCTCCTCATTTTGTTTTTCAACTTTTAATTCAATTGTTTTGCAAACATTTCTGTCCGACAAAAATGTTTTGACGTTTAAGTTATTCAAGAATTAAATGTAAGTTAAGTTCCAATTAGTTTTGCCACTAAATTGACCTAATCTTATGCTAAGCATATTTTTCACCTAAACTTTTACTCTAATTATTTGCTCGAATTTATATCAAATAAAATGAATGAAAAACTATTTTAGTGGGAGTTTTTCAAATTGTTTCTCAAATTGTTTGGCAATATTTCAATCAAAATATTTTTGTGACAAATATTTAATTACAATCTGAGTGTTGGGTTAAAGCCGTTTATTATTTGCTGTGTTTTTATGTTATCATTAAATCATTGAATCAATTGAATGAATCATATTTTTATCAAAACTATTAATAATTCAAAAGTTTTGTCTTTGATTTCGTGAAATAAGTTATATTTTCATAATAATTATTATCATTGAATTGAAAACAATTTTTGAACCAATCAGTCGTTAAATGCATTTCATTTGCGTTTCGGAATAATTAATACAATTTTCTACTAATTAATGATCTTTTGTCTGAAAATCATTTTATTATTTGTCGATTGACTTTAATTGCATTTTTAAGCAATGAATGGATGAATGAGTTGTCTCTTTAGAGGCCATTCGGTTCAATACTAACTTCAATAATAATCACAATTTTCAGGCCTTTCATTGAAGACAATTAACTCGACTTTAAGTTTAATTAAACGTTAGTTTCGTTTCTTTAATAAACAGAAAACTTTTCAATAATTTTAGTTTTCATTTTCCGACAATACTTTTGACACTCATTTAGTTTTAATTACATTTCAATTACTTTTGGCTCAAAACTCTTTACAATAATTTATTTATTTATTTATTAATCGTTTATTTTTAAACAAATCAATGAATGATTGAATAAATCGATAAAATTTTAGTTTATTTATTGTCTTTTATTTTTATAAATAGAAATGAAATTAAAATCTTATGTCTGAAAGACACAAATTTAATGCTAACTTTTAAACTAAATATCTTTGACCCCTATTTTCATGAAAAAAGTTTCAAAAAATTAATTGAATTTTGAGATCAAAAATTCATTCTTTAAATTATATTTAATTCGTCTGAAAATGACTTAAAATAATAGACTTTTGAATTTAATTTTAATTTTTTGTTCAATTGTTTGGTGAAAATTTCAATTATCATATTTCAGTAGTTATTTGTTTCGCTAAGAAAAAGACTAGTATTTCTGTCAAATATCCAATTTTCACAAATATTTTCTCAATTTATATCAAATTGTTATTAAAAACTTAGTGTTTATCATCTCTAAGATGTCGAACAAGTTTTTTTCAATACCGGTATTCACTTTAAGTTGTTTTCAAATCATTGAATCACCAAATAATCGGCTGAACTGATTCCCTCTTTGATTTGATTATCAATTAAGATAACACCTGACCAAGCTCAGTGTCATTAAATAGAGATTTTACTCATTTTGTTTGCCTGATTGTTCAGATTTTTCCCATTTTTTTACCTAAATTCAAGACTAATCGCCATTTTTATATAAATCCCGCATTTGTTCCAATTATTCGAAAAGGTTTTACCTGAGAGCTAATGAATACCATTTCAATGTCAGCAAAAAAGTATTGTTTCCTCAAAACAGATAACAATTAAATAAACATTAAGTAGAATAAAATGAGTCATTATTTTCGGTATGAATGCAAACAAATTAGTTATTCCGTAAGACTTATCATTATTTGTATACTTTTCGTTGATTTCGTTATATTTGATGATAAGTCGATGCGATCTAAAAATAATAATAAGTTTTTGCGGCTATTCTTGACCTGATTTTTAAGGCTAAGCCTTTTGTCTGCGAAATCATAAATAAATTGATAGATGAAAATCTTGATGCGATAATTGAGTGTAAAAATAGATACAAATCTATTTTATTCTCATAAGAAAAATGAGTAAAATAACAACAAAACTGATTTTCATCATAAAAATGTCAAATGAGTTCACTTTCAGACCAGAAATATTTGATATTCTGTTTATTGAACTTAAAATGCTATACAAAATGTTATACAATAATAATAATTGAATTTATTTCCAACTTTTTTGTTGAAATCTCGCAATTATTTCACTGATATTCTGAATATAAATCTTTTCAACAAAACATATAACGAGTTATTCTATTGAAATGTTTTCCTCTTTCAAACAAAAAACATATAAAATATTTTATGAAAACATTTTCTTTTTTTCCAAATGCAAGTATACTCTCATATCTCAATTGCTTACAATTGAGACCAACAACAGTTTGAATTGTAGTTATTAAGTGTGAACTCAAAACTTATAGCAAATGAATGTCTTTTCATCTTTTCTTACATTTCCCCAAAACTTTTAATCGATTTTCGATACAATTTTGTTGTTTTTGAAAAGACGTTCAAACCTTTAAAAGGAAACTAAAAACTGGATTCATTGAAAAGATTGTCAATGTCTTTGCAAAATATAAGCAAATTACTAGTTTTACAAATTGTCTACAAATACTCTAATGTCCTGAGAGTTTTTTTTTCGCAATTTGTCACTATCTTATCAGATAGTTTCGAGCAAAATATTTTTTGAGAATCGCTGTTAAGTAGAGGTGACTGTATTTTCCAATCGACTGAATCTAAACATAAAAATACTGTTTCCCACAATTTTCACACAAAACTGGATTCAATACTGATTTATATGCAAATAATTGTGTATGAATTAGTTAATCCATGTTATTTGTAATGCTATTTATAATCAATTTGGGGCATAGTTTTCAAATTCGCACGAATTCTGTCATATTTTTGGTGAAATTCTGGGAAATTAATGTTTTATTTATTGAATTTGTTTGTGATTTCATTGACATTGAAGTAGTTTTATAGTCATTTTATATCCCGATTTTAATGTGTCTGAGTCTGACCCTAACCCACACTTTTACCATTGAAGAAGTTGTCGCAATTGAATGAGTGCACAAACTATAGCTGGAACTCCACCCAAAGCCCACAACCGAAGGGTTGAATAGCAGCTAATCGTATCACAGATTTTCTATGCATTCTGTTTTCAGTCGGCGTTTGATTTTTGCCCAAAAAATCACGTTCTGAATGTCAATCTTAGCTCTATTTTCATATCTGTTTATGTTTTATGCAACAAATGTTATCTTTTATGGGATTAAAACTTTTTGTTTAATGAAAACAATCGATTCGTTTGACAATAATATTGATAGCAATAAATCAAAACATAATATCCTCGAAAAGTAGAGGTTTTTCGCCAATCTATCAAAAAAAGTTGAATTCAGTTTTTATTTCAATTGTAAGTTTGATAACAACTCTATTAAATAGTCTATTAAACTGTTTTCTGTACCAATTTTTGTTAAAGAATACAATTCTGTGTCACAAATAATGTTGAGCTCAGTGTATAAGTTATCACTACGACGACAACAGTCATTAAGCTCCGGCAGGTATGTACCGGTCATATATCAAACAGTAATATACCACTTATGTAATTATTTTCATACCATTATATCCCTAAAAGATTAAATTTTCTGTTATTATATACACAAATGATAAATAATTTTCAATGAAAGTGTCATCAGTTGGTGTCAATTAACTGTTTTCAAGGGATCTTCCAAATAAAGGATCAGTTTTTCATCCGTTGGCCAAAAGATGTTGATATTTGTCATATAAATTTTGGTCGACATCTGCGCAAAGACTTGGGTTTCTTGAGTCAAAACTTCGATAATAATATTCATTGAGAATATCATGTGTTGGACGGAATGCCGGAAAACATATATACTTTACTCGTATGAACTCTCGACTGTTTCGTACATAACCTGTGCTAACAGTCTCTACCAGTGTTTGAGCCAATGCGGCAATCGATAGATTTGTGACAAATTCTTTACTTCATTCCCACTGACCTTACAATTGATTTTCATATCAATAATATCATAAATCCTTCACTGATTTGTTTCGCTATTTATTGATTCATTTGTTTATAAATATTTGTATATTTCGTTTTAAATTTATCTTTGAATACATTGCTGTTAAATATAGTAATTGTCACTCAATTTATGGTATTCTTATTGTTATCAAAAGTGCAATCATTAGCCAAAATCGCTTAAATAATAATAGTTGGCATCGTTTGGACTCTTCCTGGTATTCACTCGTATTGTTGTTTAGGTGTATATCTCTTTCTCTCTCTTATGTATATTTAGAGAAACAATTCGTTAATTGTAGAGAATTTTTTGTTCACTTCAACCCATTTCCCATATAATCTTGAATACATTTTTTAATCTCTTTCTGTTATCCATATTAAGTAACTCTTTACTGCCTTTTCAACAGTGAGCCTCATATAAGCTTTTCATAAGTTGAGCCCTAAAGCCATTATTACAGAACTGGTTATCCGACAGATAAATAAATTTATATTTAGTTTCAAAATGATAATCATCTGATGAAATACAAAATTTATCAAAAAAACTGCTCAATTTTTGGTGGTTGTATTGCGTAATGTCTTGTGAAAAACTGTTCCAATTGTTCCCAATATTATTTCAAGTGTGAGACACATGAGACTCAAACGCAGACTGACTGTGAAACCACTCCTTAGATACAGTTCCAGAGCTAAGAGAGTCGAGCATTCAATTGTGAATTTTGGCAAAACTCAAGTCATTAATTGATTCAAATAATAATTAGACGACAAATACTG
The DNA here is from genome assembly GCA_034693445.1 of Edwardzetes edwardsi. Lineage (NCBI taxonomy): Eukaryota > Metazoa > Arthropoda > Arachnida > Sarcoptiformes > Ceratozetidae > Edwardzetes > Edwardzetes edwardsi. The sequence continues at coordinate 18,321 of JAQFXL010000318.1, forward strand.
TTAGTCTTAAAACCTTTATTCAATTATAATGTGTTTTAATGATAGCGTATTTGACCTCAAAATATATTTTACTTTTTTGTTTTCCATCAGTAATACTGAAGTAAATGTCTGTCTGTTTCTCTTTCTTTTGATTTCTTTCATTTGTCGACTTTTTATTCAATAATTTTTTGTTTGAGTTTCTGTTGAAACAAATCCTTAAAGGAATGACTCATTGATTGGTAGTTCCAGCGATCGATTTGTTGTTAGGAAATGTGAATTCTTATGTAAATTCAAATCTTTAATGTGTATCCAATTGTTAACTCAGTCTTTTCAAACCAATATTTCCCTTAAGAGTCTGTTTTGCAGAATAATTGGCAAAAAAGATCAAATGATAGCCTCAATCAATAGTTGATTGTTTAAAATTATCTTATCTTAAACTTGTAAAAACATCTAAATGTTTAGATAATTGTTTGAAATTACTGTTAATTTTATATATTATTTATTTTAGAGATGGAAATGATATAAATTCGAGAAAAGCGACAAATAATTGCCATTCAATCGGTGTCGACAATCGTCTATTAAATGGCAAATTGGAGTCAAACAGAATCGGAATAATGTCTTCGCAAAGAAAATCTTTAACCACTAATAACAATGAATTAATTACTTCAAACGGTAATAATTGTGATTCAAAGGCCAATCTCACTGAAGAAGAGCTCCAATTATTGGCCCGCCTCGAAGAGGCAAACCGGTGAGCAGTTTGTCTTTGATTGAACTCATTCTTCTGGAAAACAATTCAATAGAAGTTCTCATAACTAATGATTTGAGTCATAAAAGCTAATAGACTTTATGTCAATAGCGGTTTGTTGGCTCCTATTCTCCTCTTTTATACAATCAAATAGTTATGAATAGAAGTCATTCTCCAGACATCTGTTCTTTAATTTGATTTCATTTTCAGTTATCCATTGAGTCATTCATTCGTTAATTCTTATTATGTTTTCCTACACTTAACACACATTACTTAATGGATAAGTCGAGCCCTGAAAGTCCCGAAAGTCCTGAAAGACTATCAAAGAATGTCACCAAACATTTCTCTTCCGGGAATAATAATAGTTGAAATCATTGACGCTGAATACCAGTTATGCGGATTGAAATGACAGACATACCTGTCCTAAGTCTCAATGAATGTAGTAATAGCTATATAATAGGCTTTTAGACTACAATAGGCTATTGTTTTGATATTCCGTCTGAAGTTTTATCAGATTTGACTGAAAAAGGATTAATGAAATGAATTTGTTGTATGATTTGCAGGTTAATTGAAACAGACGTCAAATCATTGAATTCAATACAATCCAATTCAGGCCATTCGCGCCGTTCTTCGGACACCAGTCAGATATCAGAGATCTCGCAAATGAATTCCGAGTCCAACGATTTGGAAAATGGCAGAGATGTCTGGCAAATATGGGGACAGTTGATCAACGACTGGAACAATCAGTACAAAAAGAAGACTACTCTGCAGGTAGTCCTCAATACATCATTTGAATTAGAAATGTATTCATTTTGTTTAATGAAACGATTGTTATTAGGAACTGGTGCGCAAAGGCATTCCCCATCATTTACGTGGAATGGTTTGGCAATTGCTTTGCAGCGCTCACAACTGTTCCGTCCGCGAACAATATAATGAATTCCTGCGCCAGTCGTCCCCCTGTGAAAAAGTCATTAAGAGAGACATTGCCCGCACTTATCCCGAACATGACTTCTTTAAAGAGAAGGGAAGTCCCGGACAGGAAGGACTTTTCAATGTCATGAAAGCCTATTCCATATTTGATAGTGAAGTGGGCTATTGTCAGGGAAGTGCGTTTCTTGTGGGCGTTCTTCTGCTCAATATGCCCGAAGAGGATGCGTTCGCTGTTTTCTCGTGTCTAATGCAAGACTACCGCCTCCGAGAGATGTATAAACCAACGATGGCTGAGCTCGGACTTTGCATATATCAATTAGAGTGTATGGTTCAGGTATGTCCTCATTCATCAAACTCTAATTCATTGATTGATTAATTCTATCAATTGTTAGGAACTACTGCCGGAACTGTTTATGCACTTCCAGTCGCAGAACTATCATACGTCAATGTATGCCAGCAGTTGGTTCTTGACTCTGTTCACGTCATGTCTGCCCCTTCACATCGCATATCGAGTTATAGATTTGTTTTTAATGGAAGGAATTGAAATGATTTTCAGGATTTCGATCGCAATCCTATTGTTATGTAAAGAAGACTTACTTAAGTTGGATATGGAGGGACTTCTAAGGTATTTCCAGAAAGAAATGCCTTCACGATGTGAAACAGATCCCGACTATTTGGTCACATTATCGTATCAGGTTAAATATGACCAGAAGAAGATGAAAAAGTGAGTCATTTTAATATCAAATTAATTATCAAATTAAACTTATTTTCGTTTTAACCCTCAGATTAGCCAAAGATTATCAGACCATCAAAGCTAAAGAACAGGAAGAATTGGTCGAATTGAGGGTAAATTATCGCTAATATTCAACATTTCCTCCATTTTGATTATTTCCGCCATCTTTTATTCAACAGAGATTAAGAACTGAGAATCGATTACTTCGTCAAAGAATAGAAAACTTGGAACACGAAAGCGCAGAACTGGCCGACAAACTGATCCAGGGTCAGGTCAGTCGCGCTCAAGAAGCTGAAGACAACTTTGTTATTAAGAGAGAGTTAGCGGCTCTCAAACAACAAGAATTGGAAGCGAAGGGAGAACTCGAAAAAGCGATGCAAACCATCAATGAGTTGAAAGAAACAAATAGTATTAACTCATCCCTCGAATCACAAGAAGCGCATCAATTGATTGAATCACTTCAAGAGGAACTAATTGCTGTCAAACTCAGAGAAGCCGAGAACAACGACGAAATGAAGACATTACGCGATAGAATCAACGAATTGGAAGAAATTAACTGCCGTTTAAGAGAAGTACCGCCCGATCACGCGGTGGCACAACTCCAAGAAGAGTTGATTGCCGTCAAACTGAGGGAAGCGGAGGCTAACCTTTCGATGAAGGAATTGCGTAATAAAATAACAGATCTGCAGCAGATGTGGACCGAACACATGGCTCAGTCACATGGAAGCAATGACTCTTCGCTCACCAATAATTCTCAGCCTAACAGTCTTGAGGGTAACAACAGTTCCAATCAGTCCTCTCTATCGGTCACTTCGAGCCCACTAAAAATGTTGGGAAATGCAGTCAAACGGACTGACTATACCGGAGAAATCAATAAACTCAAAGTAGAAGTCATGAGCGCTAAGCTTAGAGAAGCCGAAGCTGTGGCCGAACTCAAAGAATTGCGACAAAAAGTGATGGAATTAGAGACACAGAATCAGGTGTCCATCAATCAGATCAGAAGACAGGCAGACGATACCAATAAGTTGAGGGAAACTTATGAGGAGCTGATCGAAAAGGAAAGGCAGACTCAAAGTCAACTGAATGCCGAAAAGAGGCGATATGCGGACCTCGACTTTCAGATGAAAGAGAAACAAATGATGAAACGAATAAAGGAACTAGAACAAACACAGATTGTCGCTGAACTCAAGCATAAAATCTCATCACTTGAGGCCAAAGTATTTCTGTTTTTGAATCTTTTGTTTTGAGAAATGACTAAATTTATTGGTTCTATGGTTCAGATCGAAGAACATCTGACGATAACTAAATTAAATCAAAGCGGTTCCGAACCAGAGAACGCACTCGAACTGCAGAACCGAATGGCAGAACTCCAGTCGGAAATGTTTAGACTGGAAGTGACGAACAGAAAACTGAGTTCTATGCAGAACGGCACCGGAGAGGACATCACCAACTCTTACCGAAGATTTCCTCAAACCTTCACAACAAACGGCGAATAAAGCCGTAGAATATACAATAAATTATTATTTATATTATATTTTGTGACTCAAATTGACTCATGAGATGAGCAAATGTTTAAGAAAGTGGTCAAACATTTGTTATTTCGCTTTTTTGTGAAGATATGGTCACAAAATGAGAGTATATTTGTTATCGAAAATAAGTTATTTGTTATTTGCAACCAATCATTGAATCATTGAATCCGTTGAATATCAATATATTGTTGAAAGTGATTAATAAGTTTTATGATACTGTGATAGCCCTCCAAATACTCACAATTTGGGCAAACGATTCAATATAAAAAAACTAAATCATGTATTGGAAGACAGACTCACCATCTGTGGCCTCGGCTTCGGATGTTTTGTCGCCTCTTTTCTCGTCTGATGTTTACTATTGTGTCGAAAGAAAATCGATTTTTTAAACGATTTTAGAAACTATTTTATGCACACATTATATAGATTTTAATAATTTAGTTAATATTATATACATTTTGATTACTTTTTTTGTTTCATTTCTAATAAATTCTCAAATATTTGTATAATTATTATATAAATTATTATTTCAATTCAATTCTCATTTCGTTTAATGTTTCGAATTATAGAAGAAATCAATAAAATTCTGAGCAGTTATTTGAGATCATATCATAAATAATCGGAATAATTTAAATAACCTTTCAAAGTTTTATTAGAGTTAAATTGATGGATACATTCATCGTGGTAATTAATTTATATCGAGAAAGTTGAGTGGAATTGAATGGTTGTTCAAAACTAAAGTACAGTGGGAATTTTTATCAAGTGTTCAGGTGAAGGCTTATTGGCCGATGCGCTAGCACTTGGAAAATACCTTCAAAGTCATTTAGAGGATGTTTAGCGGTCAATTAGAGGTCAATTGCGTAAGTTCAGGGTCAGTTATATAATTTCAAGGCCAAACAAAGTTTTGATTTATTGCCCATTAGTAGAAAATAACTTCAAAGTCATATAGAGGACATTTAGCGGTCAAATAGAGGTCATTTGAATGACAAACCGGACACTGAAGGACAGATTCAGGGCTGTAAAGCCAAAGGTTTATCGTGTCGTTTGTCACGTTTGCGAACAATTAATTGCAAGGGTTTAAAATCAAAAGTTTACAAATTTTACACTCAAATAAATGACTTAATATTGAAACGATTTAATGATTTATTAGAAATTCAGTTTCAAATTCATTACAAACACCACAAAGAGCTTAAGGAGGGCAGGAGTTCGAGTCTGGGGACAGACAGTAGATAGTGTATTGAGTTTCGTATCGAAAAAACACTATTAAATAGATATTTTCAAGTCAACTAGATAATTTTTGATCATTGAGACGAATTAAAGGATTGCTTTAATTAATTTTTTGTTTCAAAAATAAAACGTAATCTTATTTTTCGGATTCAAATAATAATATGAAATATAATTGAATTTAAGACAAAATGTGGTTAAAAATTAAAATACAATTAAATAGAAGTAAATTTCAAATACAGTCAATACTATTAGAAGGCATTTCTATAACAGTGGCGACAGATGGGCGCCGCCTCTTTGGATACGTGTCCGGGAAGTGATATACGTTTGTATCCAATATCCAATACGTC